>NSJX01000017.1:314584-334080 GCA_002286715.1 Dentipellis sp. KUC8613
GAATGCGAATGCGAATGCGAATGCGAATGCGAATGCGAATGCGAATGCGAATGCGAATGCGAATGCGAATGCGAATGCGAATGCGAATGCGAATGGCGCCGTGTTTTGTTCACGGACGCACACAGACGCTTGTTACAGCGGGCGTCGAGGGTAACATCTGCCATCTGCTGACTGGACCAGTGACCAGTGACCAGCATGACCGACGATAGATCTCAGCATTCCAGCACGCATCGGATCGTCCGACGACGATGGCCATCTACATCGACAACGGAAGGCGCGTACTGACGATCGCGATTCAGTCTCCTTGGCTAGCGTCTGAACGCGAACCACAGTGACGACCTGGGAATTAGAACCAGGCGGCCGGCAACCACCCCGACCACGACCAGGTGCAGTTGCGCTCATGGCCATGGTCACCAGTGCTATGACGATTGGTGACTCGCACCGAGGCACTCGCGCGTGCGCTTCGACGGGCCCCTTTCATCCCTTTCATTTCATGTCGTCTCATTTCATTTCCAGACCCTCGGGTCTCGGGTTTTAGTGTCGATTCCGCTTCCTTTTCATCTCGATTAGCCTGGGATGGGAGGCACATTGCCCCCACGCGCGCGCCGTGCGTCCGCGGAGGACACGAAGACTCGAAGCGCGTCCACGGAGAGTGCAGAACGCGAAGACAGGTGCTCGTGCCGGTCGGTGTTACAGGCGCCAGCTGGGGTGCGTTAAAAACGCGCTCGCGAAGACGAAGACGAAGAGGCGGAGGCAAAGACAAAGATGTCGATGCAGGCGGGGGCAAAGACGCACGCGCAGACCTGATGGGGCGGGGCTGGACCCGTCGACGTCCCAGTAATAGCACCAGCACCAGCAGCAGGACTCGGCACAACCACGACCGATATAAACACGAAGCGGGGCGTGACGTCGAAGTGCCCGCTCTGGCACTGCAATCCGGGGAAACAGGCACCTATTCTCAGCCAGCCAGCCACCGATCCAACCATAACAAGTTGACCCAACCAGAAGTCACAGGCGCACTATGCTTCCATAACGAGGCGCACCATGCTACTATAACCAGCCGTACCACGCTACCATAACAAGGCGCGCCAACAATAGCATACCACCGTGATCCTGACGGCCGGCACGCGCGCGCATATATATATGGAAGCGACGGCCCCAAGGTACTTGCTTCAGCTTGAAAGGCAAGAAGGAACTTGGAAGCGCGTTCCGAGCCCGAGCCCGAGCCCGACGGCAATTCGACAGCTCGATGTACAGTCACAGGTGGGGCTGCCAGTGCGGTCTGGCCCACATCTGCATCCGCATCCGCGCGAAAGTATAGCTGGATCTGCGCTCGAGCTCGCCGCTCGGGCTCGAGGGCGTGGCTTGGAAGGCTCAGTCATACCAGTACCGAACCCTCCTTGCCTGCCTGCCTGTTCGCCGATCGCGAAGCACCGGCACGTCCGACGATGTCAGGGCTCCGACTACGAAGCTCCCCTCGGTATCGATATCGACAACCGCAGAACGCAGACGCAGACGTAGATCTGTCATTATTGTTGTGGTTGTTGATCGTGACTCTGACGCAGATGGAGATTCAGATGTAGATGGACGTGCAGGCGCAGCTGCAGGTGACCCGGGCTTGGGAACGCGTCCCACGTCCTATACCCCACATCGTGCGCCCTGCCCCATACCCCACACGATATGCGATATGCGATTCATAAATGCGGTATGCGGTATGTATATGCGCGCCGGCGGTCTGATAAAATCCAGGGGAATTTATTCTAATCTGCATCATGAATCAGAATATTAAACAAGCGATGCATATCGATACTCACAACACTATAGTCAGTACGCTCATACGCCATCCATGCCATCTAGCAGCAGATATTGATCGCGCACGACACGACGCTCAGCACAAGGCGCATCACCTGCCGCCCTGCCGTACACCCCCTACGTACACGCGCCGACAATTCAGCTTCATCTCCAGCTTCCCCGCATGAGAAAATCCCCCATCAACGCCGCATCTGCGCTGGAAGTAATCCCAATCGTGAATCGTTATCTGCGCCAGCCTATAGCTATGCATTCGAAGGGGAAATCATCATCACCACAGCGTGAGAGCACTGCGACATTGACGCTGGCGGGAGCTCGGAGCCGGGCCCGGATTCGGATGCGTATGTCTGTCTGCAAGTGGAAAAGGAACAGTGAGTGCAAAGGGAAGTATCAGCACAAGCGTACATATGCATATGCACCATGCCCGTGTATGTGCTAGTGCGCTGCGCGTTACGAGAGCGCGCCGTAAGGCTCGGTCAGGGTGAGACTCGGACTCGGACTAGATCTGGATTCTGGATTCTGCGTGCGGGCATTGGCAGGTGTGGTTTTTGGTTATAGTTATGGCTGTCGTGACGGTTACGGTTGTGGCGACCCCTGCGCCCGATTATGAGAGGCCTGTCAGTGTCAGTGGCAGTAGGTTGGAGCGGGCGGGCGAGTGCCCGATTGGAGCTATGCGTGCGTGGTGGGGGGTCGGGTAGATCTCCAGCCCGTGGATCCAGGACGTCGAGGGGGGATTCGAGAATTCCTGGTCGGCCGTGTGCCCGAGTCCACGACTTTGTTTGAGCTGAGACTGAGAGCGTCGCCAGGATTGCCGTATGCGTGGTCGTGCTGTGGTCCCGGGTGCCGATGCAAGTGCCAATCGGTGCCAGTTTGAGTGCCTTCTGCGATCTGAACGCGGACGCCTGTAACGAACAGGAAAAGAGAAACAGTGACGGAAGAGAGCAGATCAGCGGTCCCACTGGCAGTCACCCGCCCCAGCAGAACTGAATACAGCGTAACTGAGTAAGTGAACAAGTAAGCCCACAACGTCAGTGTCAATGTCAATGTCACCGCAAGACAAAGCCGTGACTGTCAAGCTCGGATCGGGTGGAGAACCAGGACCAGAACCAGGACCAGAACGAATGGCCACGGCACGGTATACGTAGAGTTCAGATTCAGACACGGCTCCGGCACGCAGCGCAAATGCCATACCCATCGAGCGTGCACACACGCCCACGCCCACGCCCGCCACGAGCCCAGGCCCGTGCGACAAGCAGGAGGGCAGATGACGGATGACGAGGGATGATGCAGCCGCGTCCGCGTCCCATGGCCCACTGGGATGTCCATATCCATATCCATATCCATGCCCATGTCCAAATGCACATCGCTCGCGACGCACGGAGCGCCCTCTCGCCTGCCGGTGGGAATGTTGTGCGTTGTGGGCGTCTGCGGCGTGCATGCGCTAGTCCAGGGATTGCTCGGGGCGTGCCGAGTGTCCGGGGATGGATCTGCAGAGTCAGACGCAACGCAAGCGCGGGGGCTTACTGTACAGTAAATAGGACTGGGAACGCCTGCATGGATCGGGCGCGGACGCTGTATACGCCGCTGGGGGACTCGGCGTGTGGGATTGGCAGTGCGCGGTGTGCATGCAGCACGTTGCAGAATAATGATAAAGATAAGTGCGTGGTGGGTACGCAGGATCGAGATGAAGGGGCGCGTATAACGTCAAATGATGGGAGCAGCTATGACGAAGCGGCATGCACACATTCGCACAACGTTCGCAGGCGTGGCGGGCAATTGCAAAGCGTCTCGCGTCGAGGGCCTTATCGCGTGCCCGATTGGCTGGGCCCGGCAACCGACGAGACGAGAATTCGGACGCGACGTGAGATCGCGCCCGTCTATAAAGCCTATTCCCTCCCTCCGTCTCCGTCTCTTCTCCATCCCATCCCTCCCCTCCGCCCTCCGTCCCTTTGTACTTTTACCGCCCTCCTCGCTACTACTACACACCATGTCCATGCACGCAAAGGCAAACACCAAGGGCGTCCCCCCGCAGCACCTCCTCGCCCTCCCCAGCGTCTCCTCGTCTCTCTCCGCCCTCCCGCAGGCCAAGAGCCTCGCGAACGTCTCCCTCCACACGTCCTCCACTCCCGTGCAGCACGCCGCCGACAGCGAGGCAAAAGTACGTCGCGCTTTACTGCCGCCGTCACACCCGTCGCCGTAACTGACCGCGCGCACAGCTAAAAAAAGCGCTCTCGAAGAACGCCGCGTCGATGGGCCAGTCGCAGGCCTCGCCGTACTCGTCTACTGTGCGTGTCCTTTCTTTGATGCTTGACGGTGGGATACAGGCTGATGACGGCGTGTCCTTGCAGCAGGCGCAGCAGACATCGCCCGGCCACTCGTCCCAGGGCCTGATGATGCGCAAACCCGTGCGTGTCTGAGCCTCGCCCGCTCGCCGTCGCCACCGCCGCTCATGCCCACGCCCGCCCAGGTCCGACAAACAAAACTCCAGGCCTGAGGCCCGCCACACCCGCCACATCGCCGCCACATCCCTTCACCGACATCACATCCGCCACAACAACACACTGTATAGACTGGCTCCGCCGCTTCTTTCTCTGTTCTCTCGGGACTTTGTAGATCTGCCTTGACTGGCACGTCGCAAACGGGTTCATTTATCCTATTCTTACGTGGTTTCTTGCATATCCCCATCCTCGCCGCTTCTCTCTATCTCTATCTTCCTTTTTTCCTTGCGTTTTTTTGTTTGTTTCATGCTTGCGCTCCCATACCTAGACGTTCCGTTTCCATTTCCCGGGCCCCTCGTTCTCCCTCTATCTCTCCTCGGTCTCATCATCGTCGCTGCATCATCCGCAATCATGCTCTGCTCTTTCTTTCTTTCTTCCTTTCCTACCTCACGCTCATACCATCGGCACACCCTAATTCTATCCCCCGCACGCACGTACATACATACGCATCCCGCACCCACACCCGCACCCTCCAGCCATCCTTTCTCCGCGCTTCCCCCGGGTCTGTGCCCCTCCTCATCCCCATCCTCACCTCGCATAGTGCATAGTCACACCGCTAGCGCTAGCGGCTAGCCCGAAGTCGAAATCGAAATCGAAATATAAATATAATATGATGCATTGTCGCCCGTCAGTCAGTCACACTTCGCAACTCCCACTTGCCAGGTACGATTGCGATTGCGGCTCCCACTTGCGGTAACGGTTACTGTTACTGTTGCGGTTACTGTAATTGTTTCCAGCGACACGGACACGGACACGGACACAGCAGCGATTCCGGGGTGCCCACGTTGCACGCCCGAACTGTGCGTGCCGCAGACGACGACGACCAGAGCGCCGGCGCGCGTTTTGCAGGGGAGATGCGATCGGGCCCGGATCCGGCGCGTGGAAAGGAAGGTGAAGAGCCAAGATCACGCGTGCGCGTCTTGCCGGGGAAGAGCCTCGACCGCCGGCGTCGGTGTGTTCGCTGTTGGCCGGGCGCTGTGTGCAAGCAGCAAGAGGACAATGCAGAAGAGAGCTGGGTGAGAGGGCTCTTTTGTGCTGCTGTGTGCCCTGTTTCTCGCAGCGCAGGGGCTTCGGTTCCATTCTCAATCTGCTCTTGGTCCTGGTCCTGAATCTGGTCTGGGCTCTGCTACCATGCGACTCAGGGAGGAGCAAGAAGGGGGACTGATTCGCGCGGACGCGACGCGTAACAATAGGGAAGCAGCAACAAGGGTAGGTATACGCTATACAGCGATGGCCGGTATGCCCTGGTCAGTATGGATTGTCCACTGACAATTGCGTCGTCCTTTGACACTGACAGGGGCAGATACACTGGTACTGATCAGCGCGCCGGTCACACACGGTGCACTGGACGCTTATTGTGTCGGTGCATTCTCCTCCTCAGGTCTGCATTGCACCGCGAGGACCATCTGCCTTGGACTGCACCTCTGATTCCTCTCGCGGACGGGCGCTGCAGGACGAGATCTGTCAATGCTTCTAAACCAACCCGTCTACCCGTATGCCTGTAACCGTTACCGTCACCGTTACTATTACCGTATGTGCGTATCCTCTATCTCTATCTCTATCTTTGTCTTCCCTCGTCCCCGAAGACGCATCTGATTCCTGATTCTGCTCTCTCGAATGATACCGACCCCGACCCCCACCACGACCCCGCGCCTCCGGCCCGCACGACATTTTACCTCGCGCGCACCAATAGGAACGCGCCTCGGCGCACACAGCACACATCGCGTTCACTCGTTATCTCCAACCCCAGGCACTCGGACAGATCCAGAGGCACATGTACACATACTGTACACCGAGCGGGCAGCGCTGATCCTCCCCCTCCACGGACACGTTACCGCCACTGCTATGTCCTCGCGTGCGCGTGGCTGATTACTAGTACGTTCACTCGCAGCCGAGTCAAAAAGCCTGGACTAGTAAGTGCTGTAACTGTGGGGGTGCCGTCGCCGCTACCCGTATCATATCATATCGCCCACGTGCGCACCACGTTCAGTTTGGCTGTGCGCATACGTCTGCGGAGGCCCGTCTCTTGGAGTGCGGTGTGTAGCTGATGCGTATGCGTATGCGTATGTAGAGATGGGCGGCTGGGCGATGAGGTGAGCGAAGCGCGAAGCACGAAGCACGAAGCACCGAAGCTGATACCCATACTGATAGGGTCGCGATAGTGCTTTAGACTAGGCTAGCGCGATGGCATATGCATTTCATCTGCGCAAATCCTGTGTTGGCGGCATGAAGTATGCAGTACGACTGCGTTCAGGGGATGCCAGACTATGAGTTAATGTTATGAAAAGTGCGTGCAGTTGCATCATCCGATCGCCCTCCTGCAGCACGCGTCGTCCATCTGGCACAGTCATAGGTACGTGCCTTCATACATATCGTACTCATACAGTACCACGTTTGTTATGTTACGCTGATCATGTATCATTCGCATTAGCCTTTCGAGCCCGCGTTCGAGCCCCCGCGTCTGACTAGGGCTCCCACCACGTTGCATCTAATCATCAATGCCGCTACAGCCTACAGCTGCCGCCGCGTATACGTTGGGCTCACGGACACGGAGATTGCGACGCCGATGCAGATGCAGGTACGCGCACGCGCAAGGCCCCGCCCGGCTCGTCGACATGCTGCACCCACACGCAGGCAAGACCCGGCCAGTCGCTCACCATTCAATGCTGGAAAGAAGCCTATCTCTCGTCTATCACCCGCAGCCTGTCTGTCTGTCGTCTATCCTTATCTACCGCACGCGGGATGAAGTGCTTACGGCGTCGCGATGGGCGCTCGTCGAGTCCGAGCGGCGACCTTGCCAGTGGGTGTATGGTGCGTCGGCGAGGATCTTCCTTCCTTCCTTCCTCCCTTCCGCCTTGCACGATGGCTGACCCGCTCTCAGGTCGCCGTGGCCCGTCACGGACGAAGTCGTGCTCGCGAATGCCACCGACGCACGCGTGCGCCGTCCGTGCGTCCGGAGCGCGTTCCAATAGGCTCGGCAAACGCAAAACTCACTCTAGGACGAACTGGGACGCGGACACGGATGCTTTCTCTTCGTTCTTCTTTACAGCTTGAGGTAAGAGACGAGGCAAGTATGGCAAGATGAAATAGGGCAAGAACAGGAGAGAATATGGCAAGAACGAGAACAAGAGAGAATATGGTAACGAAGAGGCAAAGGCAATCAAACCGGCCACCGCGGATATGAATCCCACCGTTAACGTTAACGTTGACATTAACATTAACATGGGCGTTCAGTGGCCAGTATCCGTCGAACGCGTGCGTGGTCAATCTTAACACTATTCATCCCCCATTCATTATTCCCCGCAGGCCGGCTAGCCGACAAAAACGAAACAAACAAGTCAACAAAATAGGCATCGGACATGGCACCTACTGTATGCATGACACAACTGCGCCTTCCCATGCCGCGTTCTCATTCAAGTTCCCACTCTAGTTAACCTTCAGCATCAGATTACCCTTAAGCTTAAGCTTTCGCGGCGAGCTTGCGTGTGCAGATTGGCTGCCCGTCATCGTCGCGCTCTCAGGCTCACCTACTACCTTCGCAGTCCGCAGCCGTTCTTATCATCACGACCACGACCACGCCCTCGGACGTCCGGCACCCATCCCGAGAGAGCTCCCTACTGGCTGCTGGGTACTGCTTCCCCGCTCACCGTCCCGTGATCCGCAGGCGCAAATCAGCCTCACGTTCCGTTCTAGCTCGGTCTCAGCCACGGGCCCTCGGGTCTATTAGAACAGCACTATTGCGGCTTTGTGGGCGATTGGCTGCCTGGAGGCTGTTGGGCGGTGGGTGACAGGATTATAGCGTCCGCTCGGCCACGGATATGAACACGATCACGAAGCAGACAAGGACACGGACACGACGCAGACACGGGGGTAGGCTCCGAGCGGCGAAGGACGCGGAGGGCATCCTTGCTTCCTCAGGCCTCCGTACTCGTGCTTGACCTGGGACTGTCTCGTGTTAACCTGCAGCTTCATCTTCGTCGTCGGTCGGCGTCGGTGTTCGTCGGCCTTCATCTCACTGGCCCTCGTCCTCAAACATATTCGTCAGCCTTCTGGCCCCGACAGACGCATTTGGGAGAGCAATTTTCCTCGGTGCGGGCGATACGAGTACGAATACAAATACGCAGCGCGTCAAAATTAGCTCTCCCCGTTATCAAACTCTCAAGCGCCTGCCGGGATCTGCATCTGCATCTGTCCCTGTTCCCTGTTCCCTGTTCCCTGTTCCCTGTTCCTGTTGGTCCCCTCCGAGGGAGTATATGCTCCCGATTCTCGCGCAAGCACCGAGCACCGAGCGCCAATGCGAGTGCCGATGCCGACGTCCGTAGATCCGAGGAGCAGCAGCCATGAATGCAGCTTATTACTCCCGCTGCCTAGCGGCTAGATCGCGTTCTTACAGTTGGGTCCACGACAATTGCGCTCTCGAGTCCCAAGTTGCGAGATGCATAGAATACTAAAATACTGTGGCTGCACGAGCCAGCATCGTACGTGTAGCATGTAGCTATAGGCTAGATAAGCGTATACATATACTTGCTCCTTCCTCGCCGGACCCTCCGAACCCAATCCGTGTCCTAATCCGTATACGAGTGCCTGCAAGCTTCTCCCCACCTGCCCGTCCGTCCGCTTCTGCTTCTTCCGCACCTCTTTCCCAATCCATCTGTCCATCCATCCGTCCATCTGCGCGTAATCCGCCAATCCGCCACTCCGCCCCGGACCCTCCACTACCTCCATCGGCCTGCCTACGCCTACGCCTCGAGCAGATCTGCGCCAAAATGGTCCATGTACACAATCCGAAATTTGCCCGCCCACGGGCCCCCGCCACTCCCTCCAACTCCCGCCGCGCCCGATCCATTCACCACACTGGCCCCACTGCCGCTCCCGCTCCCACTGCCGCTCGAATTTCCCCCTCCCCCACCTCCACTCGCCCCGCCAAACTCCCTCCCCCACGCCTTGCTCAGCCCGCCCTCCCACGCATACAGCTCGACGCGCCAGCCCTTCTTCAGCGCCGTGCGCACGCAGCCCAAGAACCCCTCCTCGTTGAACTGCCCGACGTTCCCGTCGCCCGTCGCGAGCACGATCGTCGAGCCCGCCGGCGGCGCGTCCACGTCCGCGATCGCCTGGTGCAGCTTCAGCTGCAGCAGCTCGTCGACGCCCTGCTCGCGGTAGCGCACGCGGCCCGGCGCCGCGCCCGCGCCCGCGCCCTCGGACTCGGTCGACGTGGGCGTCGCGGCGGCGGGCGTGGCGGACGCCGTCGTCGCGGCGCCGCCGGAGCGCCCGCGGCGGTGGCGCGCCTTCCAGTCGACACTCATGCTGTGCGAGTGCGACTGCGAGTGCGAATTCGACTGCGAGTGCGAGTGCGAGTGCGTGTGGTGCCGCTGGCGGTCGGCGCCCGTGCCGGTGTCGGGCACGCGCGCGTACACGCGCACCTCGTACCCGAGCTGTTCTGCGCTGTCGATGGGCTGGTACAGCGGCGAGGACGCCGCGAGCACGCGGCGCGTCGTCGGGCGGCCGCGCTCGAGGATGAGCGCGAGCGCCGCGTGCGAGAGGTGCTTCGTCTTGCTCGTGCTCAGGTGCGGGTGCCGCCGGAGGTGCGTGAGGAAGCCGATGAGGATGTTCGAGCTGTGTGGTGGGGGTCGGGATGAATTGCATTATGGTGGTGTGGAAAGACGGCTTACTAGTCGATGAATACATGTGTGAGCGGCTCGCCGGGTTGCGGCGGCGGCCCGCGGGGGTCGATGAAGTCGGGCGCGCTCGCCTGGAACGACGCGCTCGAGAGCACGGCGGTGAGCGCGGCGGCGTCCTCGGGGAAGAGGATGCGTAGGCGCATCGCGAGCGCACGCAGGCGCACGACGCGCGGGTCCAGCTGCACCGCGGTGCCGCGTAGACTGGGCGTCGAGCGGCTGTGCGCAAGCTTCTTGCTCAGACTCAGATTAAGGTTGGCATGCGGGTTCGGTTTCGACGCGGGGTCGAGGCGGTCGCGTGGCGTTGCGGGTGTGGATTTGAAGTATGCGGGCGACGAGGAGTCCGGCTCGAGCTCGGCGGCGGAGGACGATGCGTCGTCTGCGTCGGCATCGGCATCGCCGTCTGCGTCGACGCCGGCCGTCTCGGTGCGGCTGCCCTCGCCCGCCTCGCGCACGGCCGACTTGGCCTTCTTGCGCCGCCGCTTGCGCCGCTGGGTGTGCTGGGCCGGGTGGCGCCACGCGCTGTCGGACGTCGAGCTCGCGTGGCCGCGCCAGGCAGACTGCTGTGCAGCGAGCTTAGCGCGCTCGGCGGCGAGGAAGCCGAGGGCTTCGTCGAGGTAGCCGAGCGAGGGCTGCGCGAGGTCAAGATCGAGGTCGAGGTCGAGATCCGGGTCGGTAGGAAGGTCATGATTGTGGGTGGCATTGCCATCGCCGTCGAGGACGAGGTCGCCCTCGGTGTCTGAGGATGGCGGGGAGGAGGGTGGGGGAGAGGAGGCGCGCGACTGGCTCGAAGGCACGCCGCGCGAGGAGAGCGCTAGGTATGATGCGATAGGTTGGTGTGTCCACACAGTGGATCCACGGTTCGTGTCCGAGTCGTACTCGGCGGTTGAGAGATTGGACGAGGCGGTGGGCGGTGTCCCGGTGCCGGTGCCAGTGACCGTGCCGGGCGCGTGGGCGGCAGACAATGGTACGGGGAACGTACGTGGCTGCAACTCATTCAGCGCGCGGAAGACGGTCGTAAAGGCGCCCAGGTCGGGCGATTCTGCAGGTGGGCACAAATGGGATCAGCACAGCAAGGCAAGGCAGGCGGCGGGCTCACCGTCTGAGGTTGCGAGATCGCTGCTGGCGGAGTGGGTGGAGAAAGGACTGAAAGGCGCGGGTGATGCAGTCGTGTCCGAGATGGAGCTGGCCATGATTCTGGCGGTAATATACAGTGTACAAGCTGATTCTGTTGAGGATTAGAGGTTAGAGGGGGAGAGTGCAAGGGAACGTGGTAAGCGGCGGGCCGCCATGCATCGAGGGTGAGGTGACTGGTCGCGAAATGCAAGGATGATGCAGATGTGGCTGTCCGCTATCTTATCCGCGACACCACGGATCTCGCCTAGCTACCCCTCTCCCATCCTCCATCCTGCCACAGGAAACCAGAGCGTCGCTGCACCAGAGTCAGTATTCATTGTGATGATTAACTGCAGGTTCGTAGCCCTTCGGCGTCGGACCGACCGTACCACAGCGATAAACAGGTGATTGCCCGCGCAGCTTCGCAAGGTAAATATAACACTGCGCAGCGTACACATGTAACCACAACCAGACACACTCTACGTTAGCGAGGACTAGCAGTATTGCGCCTCCGTATCTGCAGAGTCCAAACGCCGTCTCGCCCATGATCCGAGGAGCCCAGCAGCTGGCCGTCCTGGTGCCGTCAGACACGCGGGAGCCCGCATTCAGAACGAGCAGTCTGCTCTCATCAAGTGCGCGGACGAAGTACTGCTGCTCGGCCGCACCTAGGCTTGCGGGCCGGATGCAAGGCGGCGTCTGCGAGTGTGAACGTTAAGCTAGGTGAGTGAATGGTATGTCCTCGGCCGCGCCTGCGCACGTTCTGACGTGCTCGTGTGTGCTCGGAGCTCAGAATCCTGGACAATTTTAGGTGCGAGGTACGGAGTCTGGGCAGGCGAAGAGAAGCAAAAATATTTAGCCTTTCACCGACCGATGAGATCGTGGATGTCATGGTCGGTGAGAGGTACTTCGGCATGCGATCCAGATTTTCTCACAGTACTATCGTCCAGCATGCCTGGTGTGGGCCATGTCTGTTGCGAAACGCTGAATGCCGAGCGCTGCAGGCGCACCAAGCCAATCTGCATAGAACAGTGCGATATATTGCGCCATGGAACGCGAACGTTCACAACGACCGACGTCGGACCGCAATCCCAACACTTACGTTGTGTTCGCCCAGTAGCGTTTTCTGTCAGAACGCACGAGGCGGCGCGCCCAAACCAAGTCATACAGATTCATGTGGGTCATTATCCGGAATAACAACGGTGCAGCACCGACACCCTGCATCTGCAGCATCCTGTCAAAGTGCGAATCAGGATTCGTACTAGCGTCGACGGCCGTGTGTTTTTACATAACGCGTGCGTAGCGGCCTGGCACACACCTGCCATATCCATCCAGCGGAAAAGCCTCGGCAGCGCTTTGAGTTTGCGCGTTGGTCGAGGGGCGGGCGAGAAGCTTGACGCACGGCGCAGGGAGAAGCCGAAGATTGCCAAATTGCAATTGCGCCGAGGGAGGTAGATGGTACTTGCCAGTGCTGTGATTGCGCATCATGTGCATAAGCCACTCGTGTCGGAACTTTTGTTTCCACCTGAGCGAGCCTACCGGATGGGAGATTGCCTGGCGGGTTCCGGCTGGCCTGTGGGGCCCCTGGTCAGCGCCGACAGGCATGTGGTATGCCTGCTCATATGATACTTAGGCCTGAGCAACAGAGCTAGAATTGGCCATCGACCCACTGTACGTCCACGATGTATATATGCTAATCCAACCATCCTGCCATCAGCAATTTCGAATGCTCGTCCCAGCTGCCCCGCGCGGAATGTCTCCTCAGATCAAATGAAGTAGATTAAATAATATGAAAATCATAAGTCCACAAGGCCGACGAGGGTCACGCCGGCGGCGCTCAACTACGTTACATGATGACCGTGGTCGGGGCCGTGCATGCTGCGTTCTATCTGAAATGATACAGTGGAAGCACGCGGCCGGCTAGGTGTGATGCTAGAATGAGAAGGGCAAGGTTAAAAGGACGCTGCAATATTGCACAAGGAATCCCGGGATGGCTGTCGGGGGTGGTGAGGACATCAGTCTCATTCGGAGCGTTACGTTGCCCGCAGGCCACAAAATATCCAGAGCTCACTAGGGCGCGCGCTGCGCCATTGCTGCGACCCGCTGACCAAAATAACGATCAGGCCGATGCTTGCACTACTATTAATTCAGCACTCACCTCACCATCCGCTCCCTCGAAAGTAGCTTTCTCCCTGCCCGTCGTCTCCGTCTTCGTGCCTAGCACGAAGCCTGCGCAGGACATTCCGTCAGTTTGTGGTTCATAAGAGGTGTTCGTCAACCCGTTGATTGTAGTGCTGCGCTCGTTCGAGAATCGTGATGACCTTCGCTACAAGACAGGCATTAGGAGAGCTTTAAACGTCATTGACACGAACGAAATCGACGAACGTGGGCAAAATCGACCTTCCCGAACTTGCATTCATGTCGGGATCAAATCGTCAGATTTCGATTCCGCGAGCTTGATGTGCTTCCCGATGGATGGTATCTGAAATTATACAGCGGCGAGATATGAGCAGGAAAACTGAAGGGCCTTGCGCGTCGTCCGTGGTGTGGACAACTTAGCGCAGTCACAGTCTTACAGATGACGCTAAGCTTCTTACATGGCCCATACGATGACGGGCCTTGCACGGGCTAGCCTTGTTCCCGACCTAACTAGACCAAATTGGGGATCTTCGAGAAACTTCAAGAGCGCGATTCCAGAGGCGCCCTAGCAAGGCATAAAAGGGCATCGTCGCCGCAGTCTCCGTTCGTCCTCAGGATATGGACTCTCTAGCTTGCTTGGTCAAGTACTGGTCTACTTCAAGTCCGGCTTCCATCGCTTCAGGCTACTAGGCTACTAGGCTTTGGACTACTAGGCTTCAAGACTCTTGGGCTTCGGCTGGAACTGGTTGGCTGCCTTCGTGAACTTGGCTATGCTGTTGCTCGTTTCTCATTGCAAGACGTGCAATCTATGTTGGCGCCGGCGTCGCGTCGACGTCGCTGCTCGAGCATGGGGCGCCTTTGCGAGCTCCAATTATATTTTCACCTATGTACGGTTGTATGATAAAATCAAAAGTATTTGTGACAGTTGTCGAGACAAGAATATATTGAAGAATGAAGAACGAAAGCTAGAGGCATGGTGCAGCCGGATATTAAGCTTTTTTTTTAGCATGCGTGGGCCTCATCAGGTCTGATAACCCACGTTCTGGCATACCTCCAGATAAAGTTCGCCTTCCTGCGCAGACAATCTGGCCACCCGACACCTGCGCGCATAATGCACCTGCTCAGGCCAGCGCAGGCGCCTCTGAAAGTTCCGACACGCGCTCGTTGCCAACGCCCTTCCTTTGCGAGCCAGTGTTGCAGTAATGCTGCCGGATGAAGAACCCCTGGCGCGATCTTGATCTCGCCCGGTGTCCGCAAGAAACCTTATTCGTGCGCTGGCCCTACGCACGCTGCACGGTTTACACATGCGAACACGACGAGGCGTGGGTGCCGGGGCACGCACATACTACATCTGGTTTGTGTTTTTGATCAGCCACGGAGGGCGGCGGGTCACCGTGGTCGATAGGGGCTTGGGTTGTATGATACGACGTGTCATGCGTGAGATGGGTGGGGCATTCGCATTTGCGATGAGAAACGACATGAACATGGGATGCAGGGATGTACGCGTACGACCAGTGTGACCTGCAAAGTGCAACCCTTCGGAACCTATAACAAAGCCAGATCATCGATATTCACGACTGGACGCTGTGGTCCGATGTGGATTGTGGTGCTCGACGGCGAATAGACAAACTGGGGCACGTCCAAGCAGCTCCACGCAGATCCCCCGCCATCGCGCAGATGATGCTGTACCGCGCACAGCGAATATGAAAGCCACCGACGCAGATGACCCCGCGCGCGGCGCAGGATCCAGATCTGAGCGACGCGTCGTCGCTGCAGAGCAGAAATTCATCCGACGTGCCTCCGCTGGCGTGACTCGGGCTCGCGTCGTCGAGGGCACGTCCGTACGCAGCAGCGTTGACGGTTTTTGATCCGGGGGTACACATACGCATATTTGCATGGGGTGAACAGTTTTCGAGCACCAAAGACCAGAGCACGATATCGACTCCTGGGAACGTGGTGAGCCGCGAGCGCGCGGTGCAGATGGCGACAGCATATCGCATACGCATATCTCCAGAAAGCTAGCGCGCCGCGATCGTGCGCACGTACGCACATACGCGCCCGAGCTCGGAGGATCAGGAGTATTCTCAGCGCGGCATCAGCATCGGACTGCCCGCAAGCCGAACGCGCGCGATAAGAGGTAGCATTTTGTAGCGCGCACCAGCGCAGGAGGAAGGGCGGGACCAGAGAGCGGGCGGGCCCACGAAGCCACGAAGACGGCATCAGATTCGGCTCTAGAGCACTCGGGAGATGTAGACGACGCGCCCGGCGTCCCGCCGACGCTCGCTGTGCGATTTCGATTTCGATTTCGATTTGGGGGACTGAGGTGCTGGCTTCGGAGCCTCGGGCGATGGCGAAGCTGCAGGTCCTGTAGTACCTGTACCTGTACGTACATACCATGTACATGTTCCACGCAGCACCCGTTGGCAATACGTACCTGCGCGGAGCATCAAATCAGCTCCAACGAAGGTAAAAGCTTGATCTTTCTGTGCTCACCAGACGCAAACACATGCAGGTCATGCAGGTCATGCAGGCTCGGATCTGGTCAGACCATCTTCCACGGGCGGCCCGCGGGCCACTGTAATCTGCAGTTACCAGCTGCAGTAGCTACTGTCCTCGTCGGCGCCTGACCGTCAGGCCAACTTGGAGGGTCCTCCCTGATCTGAAGCGCACGACCCAAGTCGGGGGTGTCTTGATCCCGACGGCATTGCAAGTGGCAGCCTCGGTGAGGGTCCGGGAGAGATAAGGCGTGCTGCAGCTGCCTGCAGGCCACTGCGTCTGATGCCCCTAAACGCGAAGAGTGGATGCCTGAGAAAGCAGCCGATAAGAGCGAGCATCGACCCTGTCTGGACCAGGAGTCAGTATCGCAAAGAATCGGACCCAATATTCACCGGGATACCCCATGGCTCAATGGAGGAGTCCGAGTGTGAGGGTAAATCGAATTGAAAGCCGAGGGTCCTCAACAGAGTTGTTGTGTTGTGTTTGTATTAGGAACAGGCTTCGGCCATGGCCGACGCTGCCGGCGGCGTGTTCGCCACACTCACCGTACGCGTCGTCTTGCGCTTGACTCTGAACAATATCGAGAGCATGTTATTCTACCATCCACCATGTCTCATCGGCCTGTGCGACGGTGCGTCGTTACTGACACATACAGATGTTATAGCAGGCACGGTGGCCGTCTGCCCCGCACCTTTCCCTCCCGCGTCTTATATCCAGCCCCACTCGCGCTACGACGACATGCTTTCAAGTGGAATGCGTCAGTCGACCTCTCCTGGGCGACCTTCATGCTCCCGTCTTACAATGCCGCAACGATTTGAGCGCAGAGGACAACTTTGAAACGGACTCCGAAATCTACAATGCGACAGTCTTCGCGAACGGGCACCTGCCTCTTCACCTGGACCTCTCCGTATCTCTACACAATACGGATGCTGACGACATGTACACGTTGCACCGTGGCGCGCCCATCTCGAAGAGCAACAGCCGTCCCTTCAACCAGCGGCTCGTCGCCGGAGTGAAGGTATATCATGGTGGTGCACCACAACGTTGGTCGTCTTTCTCTGACGCTCTGTCTTCCAGCCAACGGAAATGTACCACATCCGCCCAATCCAACTGAATTAATTCGCTGCTCCCTCCGGCAAGGTTCTCCACGACCTCTGGATCAATCGCAGATGCATTGCAAGGTATTTCGGCGGCAACCGCCTCCGTGATCGGTCCGGAAGGACAAACGACAAAGCGGTCTCCAACATGCTGTCCGTGAACACGAGGATCAATATCTTTGTGCCGCAAAAGGCCGGAGAGCCAGGTTTCTTTTTATATCCTTTCCCGCGCGATAAGACTTGGGCAAACGTCGAGCGTCTCATGGTCGGAGAAGGTCATATGTCGGAACATTAGTATCTCGGCGATCATAAGCTGGTGGATACCAAACCTACACAACTCACTGCGGAAGAATGGGGCCTCCTGCCACCAGATGTGAGTGCTCGTCCCTGCGCTACTAGGATACGCGAATCTCACGGCACGCGACACCCTATACAGACAAAGACCCGGTGGATAGTGCGCTTGGCAGATTCAAAAACCGACTGTGCTCGGACTCTGCATGCGCGCATCCGTTTGCGAGACGTCGGCGGGCTAAGCACGGAGCCCACACGCAAGCAAATCCGGAAGTTAGTCGAGAGCAACAAGTGGCACGCTGGAGGGAGGGCGCTGCGGGCGGCATTCGAACGCGGTGAGGAAGTCAGTACGACTTACGCCCTCCTCTGTGAGTAACGCTCCATGGCTGACTGGGTATCGTCTTCCAGCGAATGTGGATATGGGGCCTCGAATGCGTCGCGTTCGACTTCAAATTCCAGGAGAAGTTAGCTCGTGCCATACGTGACGGTGCGAAACAAGATCGACTCAAAAAAGGATCACTGCAGGATCGAAGAGGAAAAGAGCAGTATATGAAGTAGCCGACCCAATTTGGGGTTCTGATCGTGATGACTGAGAATGTGCGGCAGACGTGCCAGTTTTTGGGGCTACCCGGCAGTTATTCTGAGCTGGGCCGTAAGGTAGATACTGGATTTGACGGTACCAATGAATGTAGTCTCTTCACGTGCTGGAAAACTGTCGTTGTTTCATCGCGACACTCATGTAGTGATAGGTTGAGAAATCTCATCATCTTATTTGAGAAAAAAAAATCGACTTCTGGCTCCCGACCAACTCCATCTACAACTCGTAGTCAATGTCAAGATACCAAGCTCCACACTCGCGGCTTTTGAACCCAAATTCCTCCACAAATCTTTCAATATCATCTTGATAATCCCCCCAGTCTCTCGTTTCGAGATCGTGATTGCTGCAGAAAGCAAAGATGAATGTTCTCTTTCCCTTCAAACCCCACACCTCTGTATCTTTGATTTTGGTGGACTTGAATGTCTTGAGAACATGCATTAAGACATTTGAATGTGTAACTTGCAAGTCCACTTCCCCGTCGACCATCAATCCTGTACGAAAATCCAGATATGGCGCTATCAAGTCATGCTTCTTGGCGTATATCTCCGCGTTGTCGTGAGAAAACGGGAAGCCATACCATACCAGAGGAAGATCTTTGGCAGGAAACTTGGCATATTCGGCATCTAGGAATGTAGGCAGCTCAACTGTGGGAAGATATTTGCGCAAACTAGTACCCTATGAATGATTCATTAATCAGCACTGTCGTCACAGATAATAATGGGCAGGCGCCGTCAACTCACACCATTTCTGAAGACTGGCGGATTTTCTATATGTGTTCCAAGAGGAACCAAATTATACTGGCTAAGATTGTTTCCCACTTCGTCTGTCAATTCATCCAAATTTTCAGTTGTATCGGCCCCGCTCTGTTGCATGACCTGAGAAGAGGTAACTAGAGAATGCGTGAGGTAGGGGCGATATTGCTCACGAAGACCAGGATACTCACGAGTTTCAGATTCCGTCTGCGTGGTCGATGACATCGATGATTCAATTTCTGAGAGTCGCCACGACATCAGAATGCGACTACAATAAATTGCTTCGTCGACTTACCGGCTCTCGTAGCAGCGACCTGTTGTCCGTAGTCAACCTTTGCTAATGTAATGAGATGGCGACGAGCAGGTCGACGTCGACGTGGCGGTGTCAATGGACTGGTGAAATCAATTTCAAAAGCGCTGTGACTTCAGAGCTCTCAGTGTGCAATTCCATCACTTCGTAGATAGAAATATGGACTTACCTTAACAGAAGATTGAAGAGGAAAGGCTTGTTTGTATATCGTGCTAGTGACGCGTTGGTGCATCGCGGCCCGGGCGCGCGGAACAATATCGAGAGCATGTTTACTATCATCCGCCACGTCTCAACGGCTCGCGACACGGTGCGTCGTTACACGACTCATACAGATGTTATAGCAGGCACCGTGGCTGCACATCGTGCCTACATACTCCTACACACCAGCCGTTCGCCCCGCACCTTTCCTTCACGCGTCCTCTCCCCAGTCCAACTCGCACTACGGCGACACGCTCTCAAGTGGAATGCGTTGGTCAACTTCTCCTGGAACCCTCTTGTTCCAGTACTGCAAGGCCGCAACGATTTGAGCGCAGAGGACAATTTTGAAGCGGACTCCGAAGTCTACGACGCGACCGTTTTCGCGGACGGGCACCTGCCTCTTCACCTCGCCTCCGTATCTCTACACAATATCGACAGCATCGCGAACGTCATCGAGGATCATTTGAAATCACCGGAAGCCGTTTCTGAACAACAAGGCGCAGCTGCAGATGTCCACCTG
>NSJX01000017.1:334090-413734 GCA_002286715.1 Dentipellis sp. KUC8613
GGCTGACTGGGTATCGTCTTCCAGCGAATGTGGATATGGGGCCTCGAATGCGTCGCGTTCGACTTCAAATTCCAGGAGAAGTTAGCTCGTGCCATACGTGACGGTGCGAAACAAGATCGACTCAAAAAAGGATCACTGCAGGATCGAAGAGGAAAAGAGCAGTATATGAAGTAGCCGACCCAATTTGGGGTTCTGATCGTGATGACTGAGAATGTGCGGCAGACGTGCCAGTTTTTGGGGCTACCCGGCAGTTATTCTGAGCTGGGCCGTAAGGTAGATACTGGATTTGACGGTACCAATGAATGTAGTCTCTTCACGTGCTGGAAAACTGTCGTTGTTTCATCGCGACACTCATGTAGTGATAGGTTGAGAAATCTCATCATCTTATTTGAGAAAAAAAAATCGACTTCTGGCTCCCGACCAACTCCATCTACAACTCGTAGTCAATGTCAAGATACCAAGCTCCACACTCGCGGCTTTTGAACCCAAATTCCTCCACAAATCTTTCAATATCATCTTGATAATCCCCCCAGTCTCTCGTTTCGAGATCGTGATTGCTGCAGAAAGCAAAGATGAATGTTCTCTTTCCCTTCAAACCCCACACCTCTGTATCTTTGATTTTGGTGGACTTGAATGTCTTGAGAACATGCATTAAGACATTTGAATGTGTAACTTGCAAGTCCACTTCCCCGTCGACCATCAATCCTGTACGAAAATCCAGATATGGCGCTATCAAGTCATGCTTCTTGGCGTATATCTCCGCGTTGTCGTGAGAAAACGGGAAGCCATACCATACCAGAGGAAGATCTTTGGCAGGAAACTTGGCATATTCGGCATCTAGGAATGTAGGCAGCTCAACTGTGGGAAGATATTTGCGCAAACTAGTACCCTATGAATGATTCATTAATCAGCACTGTCGTCACAGATAATAATGGGCAGGCGCCGTCAACTCACACCATTTCTGAAGACTGGCGGATTTTCTATATGTGTTCCAAGAGGAACCAAATTATACTGGCTAAGATTGTTTCCCACTTCGTCTGTCAATTCATCCAAATTTTCAGTTGTATCGGCCCCGCTCTGTTGCATGACCTGAGAAGAGGTAACTAGAGAATGCGTGAGGTAGGGGCGATATTGCTCACGAAGACCAGGATACTCACGAGTTTCAGATTCCGTCTGCGTGGTCGATGACATCGATGATTCAATTTCTGAGAGTCGCCACGACATCAGAATGCGACTACAATAAATTGCTTCGTCGACTTACCGGCTCTCGTAGCAGCGACCTGTTGTCCGTAGTCAACCTTTGCTAATGTAATGAGATGGCGACGAGCAGGTCGACGTCGACGTGGCGGTGTCAATGGACTGGTGAAATCAATTTCAAAAGCGCTGTGACTTCAGAGCTCTCAGTGTGCAATTCCATCACTTCGTAGATAGAAATATGGACTTACCTTAACAGAAGATTGAAGAGGAAAGGCTTGTTTGTATATCGTGCTAGTGACGCGTTGGTGCATCGCGGCCCGGGCGCGCGGAACAATATCGAGAGCATGTTTACTATCATCCGCCACGTCTCAACGGCTCGCGACACGGTGCGTCGTTACACGACTCATACAGATGTTATAGCAGGCACCGTGGCTGCACATCGTGCCTACATACTCCTACACACCAGCCGTTCGCCCCGCACCTTTCCTTCACGCGTCCTCTCCCCAGTCCAACTCGCACTACGGCGACACGCTCTCAAGTGGAATGCGTTGGTCAACTTCTCCTGGAACCCTCTTGTTCCAGTACTGCAAGGCCGCAACGATTTGAGCGCAGAGGACAATTTTGAAGCGGACTCCGAAGTCTACGACGCGACCGTTTTCGCGGACGGGCACCTGCCTCTTCACCTCGCCTCCGTATCTCTACACAATATCGACAGCATCGCGAACGTCATCGAGGATCATTTGAAATCACCGGAAGCCGTTTCTGAACAACAAGGCGCAGCTGCAGATGTCCACCTGCTCGTCTGCACACACGCGGCGCGCGACTGTCGGTGCGGGGAACGGGGACCTATACTAGTCGACGCGTTGAACGAGGAGATCCGCCGCCGCAAGGTGTCAGTGGAGATGCCACCCGTTACCGTAGGGGAGGTCGGGCATGTTGGTGGACACCAGTATGTATGGCCCGTCCTCATGTCTTTCCTCGAGGCTGAGATGGCCGCACCTGCAGGTACGCGGCGAATCTGCTCATATTTCCACATGGAGACTGGTCAGTCCTTTTCCCCTGTCTTGTCTTTGCGCCTGACCCTCCATCGTGCAGGCTTGGGCACATTCAACCGGAAGACGCGCCTGGCGTCTTGGACGCAATATTAGACGCGCCTTACATTCCTCACGACAACGTGCGCCGGCCACCATTATATGGCAGTCATTGGAGAGGTCGCATGGGCCTCTCTAAGGAGCAGCAGATACAGTTATTTCACCGCCATGCATTATAGAATCTGCTTGCAATACAGTCGGCGACCCGCCCTCATACATCCACTCCTACTGCGCCCGGCCATGCGGCAATGCAATCGCTGTCGTGAGTGAATAGACCCATGCCGCCACTGTCCGACAGCAAACTCCGTGAGCACAGCCGCGCTGATCCATGACACTTAAACACCCTTCATGCGCACCCTTTGACTTCAGCCAGAGTTTCACGCTCTCGAGGAACGTCTTCGTTTCCCCCTCGTCCGGCATCTCCATGATGTCTTTCTCGAAGGACTCCAAGCATGACACCAAGACACTTCTCCGCATACGCGAGCGACAGCTGGATGCCAAGTCGGCTGAACTTGATAATCTGCGGAAGTATACTCAATATCTCGAGTCCACAGTCCCTCGTGCCATGACTTCGGCGCCTCGTCGCTCTTGTTCCTCCAGCATTACGAAGGCCTCGAAGAAGTTCACCGATGTACGCCTTCTTGATCCCCAGGTTGACGTGCTGACCGCGATACCCATTCTAGGACTCTATCGAGCTCTGTGATTCAGATGCAGAAACGGATGCCGACGACATGCACACATTTCCCAGTGGCGCGTTCATGTCGAAGAGCAATAGCCGTTCCTATAACCAGTGGCCCGTCGCCGTAGTAAAAGTATATGGTGCACCACAACACTTATTTGTGTTATTCTGACGCTCTGTCTTCCAGCCGACGGAGTTGTACCGCATCCGCCCAATCCAACTGAATGCATTCGCTATTCCCTGCAACAAGATTCTGCACGACCTCTGGATCGGTCGCAGATGCATTGCAAGGCATTTCGGCGGCAACCGCCTCCGGGATCGGCCTGGAAGGACAAACGACAAAACGGTCTCCAACATGCTGTTCGTGGACACGAGGATCAATATCTTTGCGCCGCAAAAGGCCGGAGAACCAGGTTTCTTTTTGTATCCTTTCCCGCGAGATGAGACTTGGGCAAACGTTGAGCGTCTCATGGTCGGGAAAGGATATACGTCGGAGCATCGGTATCTCGGCGAATATAAGCTGGTGAACACAAAACCTAGGCAGCTCACTGCGGAAGAATGGGGCCTACTGCCCGAAGATGTGAGTGTTTTTATCTCATGATACCAGGACATGCAGATCTCACAATGTACGATATCTACATACGCCAGACGAGGACTCGATGGGTCCATCGCCTAGTTGAACAAAACAACAAATGCGCCCGGGCTCTGCATGCGCGCATCCGTTTGCGGAGCTTCGGCGGGTTAAGGACAGAGCCAACACGTAAGCAGATCAAGAGGTTGACTGAGAAAGACAAGTGGCGCGCTGGAAGGAGAGCGGTGCGGGCGGCCTTTGAGAGTGGCGAAGAAGTCAGTACTATTTCTCCGTTCTCTATTGATGGTCCATGGCTGACTGGCCATCACCTTCCAGCGAATGTGGATCTGGGGCCTCGAATGCGTCGCGTTCGACTTCAAATTCCAGGACAAGTTAGCTCGTGCCATACGCGACGGTGCGAAACAAGATCAAGTCAGGAATAGGAATACGATGGGATCAAAGAGGAAGAGAGCAGTATACGAGGAAGCTGACTATGGCTCGGATTTCTATCGTGATGACTGAGAATGTGCGGCAGACATGCTAGCTTTTGCTGGCTACCTGGCAGTGATCCCGAGCTGAGATGTAAGATAGATCCTGGATTTCACGGTACAGCTGAACATAGTAGTCTCTTCGGTCTAGTGATGAGATCAAGAAAAAAGAGAACAGGTATATGAAATTCCTGGATGCAGTTTTTGTATCAACATCACAATATGAATCCACGCGTGCTACATCGAGAGATCGGAAGACAAGTCGATTGCCTCTATAGCAGCCCCCAATCGCCATCTAAGTACCATCCCTCGCTTTCGATCCCGAACTCTTCTTTGAAGCGTTGAATGTCTTTATCGACGCTAACTCGATCGATTGTCGCAGCTGTGTAATTGTCGTAGAAACCAAAGACATTACTCATCGGCGCCTTGAAGACCACTCTCATCCGAATATGGGCACCATATCTCCGCACGACATGTCTCTTAACGCCTGCCGCAGTAATAGGGAAGTCAACTTCGAGTTGTGGGTCTGATTTTTGTCTAGACGGCCCGGCGTATGTCATATGCAGCAAATCATTGTCCTCTGCATATTTGAGGATATGCTTCTTTTCGAACGGTACTCCGTACCAAACGAGAGGGAGGTCATCCAGAGACTGAAAATCAACGTATACAGGGTCCAAAAATCAGGGGAGGGATCCTCGAGGCAGACATGAATGAAGAACCTCATCCTGAACATCATTCACGTACATAGAGGTCAAGTGGCTTCATGAAAACGATAGTAATTGACTCACTTCACGGCAACACTGTCGCACCCTCAATTTGGTCCCTGGCTCCGGCTTCCAATCAAGATCCATTAGCGCCTCTGTCTCTCTCGGATTTCTTCTCTCATCTCCATCGTCGGAGGTCTGGCTGTGCGATATCGGAATATGGTCGGGAAGAGTATCTGATGGGATAAGCGTGGGTGAAGAGGGTGCAAGAGTCGGTGGGGTTTCTGACACAGGTTCCTGAGAACAACAAATCAGTAGGGGTGTAGCGCACGACATGAAACGAACCATGTTCGCTGTAAATGTTGTGACCGCGATGGAGTGATGGGAGGACACTGTGCTCGTCATCGCCACGTCGAGAGGCCTTTTATAAATTTCCTTCATCACGTACTTCGATCGCCGTGGCTTCCTGGTGTATCGCTCGACGATATCCGTAGCGAAGGCCTCAAGGAAAGTCACCGATGTACGCCGTTCCGATCATCGGTCGACGCGGTGACTGTGACACCCCACTATAGGATGCAATTGACCTCTGCGATTCAGATGTGGATACGGATGATGACAACATACGCGCATTGCACAGTGGTACGGCTCGTTGCCACGGTGCACCACGATAGCTGTTCGTGTCGTCCTGACGAACGCCAGCGCGACTCACCGGTTTCAGGATTCGCCTGGGTAGTTGATGATATCGACAGCTGCGGACTGTGCTGAGACCCAAGTGTCGTAGAACTCGAATCAGTCATGACTGAATAAGTGCAATTGAAACGAGTAGGATGCTTTGAAACTTGAAGTCGTGAGCCTGGGCGGAACTGTTGTGCCGTGTTTGTACTAAGAACAGGCTTCGGCCGTGGCCGACGCTGCCGCCGGCGTGTTCGCGACACTCACCATTGGTACCGTGACTGGCTCTGGCATCGACGAGGTAGGTCGCCGTGTTGTGCACTCGTTTCTTCGCACTCACCATTTACTCTCGTATCCTCACGATGTTCTCGTGGTGTAGCTTTGTCTGAAACGTCACCATGGCGTTGATGGGCAGCCCGGATATCCACGCGCACGGATTGGTCGACGGCGGCGAGAGTCTGGCTGAAGGTCTCGAGGCGCTCGAGGCGTACAAGAAGAAGGATCCGGCGAAAGGTGCGTTCCGGGGCTGCTATATTTTGAGAGTGTTGCTGAAACAAGAATGGGAACCGCGGATAGTCGTCGTGCGGTTCAAGGCGGTCGGGAATGCACCAATCATGAAGCAGAACTTCTTCAAGGTGACGGTGTCCAATCGTTTCCAGGCGGTGATTCAGTTTCTGCGCAAGGAGCTGGGATGGAAGGCGGGAGAGCCGCTGGTGCGTCTGTACATTCCTGGGTCCGCGAACCGTGCACTGATAGGCGTGCAGTTCACGTACATCAATTTGGCGTTCTCACCCGCTCCTGATGACACTGTCGCAAACCTTTATCGAGTATGTCACTGTGTTGACCCTGAGAGGATATGGAAGGACGCTGATAGTCCGATCATGCAGTCATTTGCGACGGAGGGTCATCTCATTGTAAACTATAGGTGCGCCACTATAACCACATTTACGCGTCGCCTTGTTCTAACGAAGGTTTAATCTCTGCTAGCACGACAGCAGCATGGGGTTAGTATGTATCGCAGCACTATCCATCTCCAGAGTGCAGAGCCTCGCGTCCAACGTTCATGATCTATGATATATCCAGATAGGTACAGAAAGCCTACGAGTACATACAGGGGAACTAATCTACAGTCAATCTCCATTTCCATCCGCCAATGTCGTGCCAGCATCGTCCTCACAGCCCGCGCAGCGCGGTGCCGTAGTTTGCCACTGCAGGGCTCTTCGGGCTCGGCTTGAGCGGGATCTGTTCGTCCCAGCCCTCGATGTCGTCGCTCCCCCTCGCGTTCACCATCTCGTCCTCCTCGTCAAAGTCTGCGAGTGCGAGGTCCTCTTGCGCCCAGCGCAGCAGCTTGTTCTCACCGACCGCGCTGCTGAAGCGCGAGCGCCGGATGCGCCGGATGACAGGCGCCATGCGTCTCCGGAGTGGCGGGGGCGGGTGTATGAAGGTGTATCCGAGCCCGAATAGGACCGCGCTGGGGGTTGTACCTCAGCATCTATTATCGAAAATGCCGGGGTTGCACTTACGCTGTGCAGAGCAGGATCGTGGTGAGTGAGTGCTTCGAGGTCCAGTATCGCTCGGGCGGGGTCTCGATCAGCTCGTCGTTGGGCGGGGCGTCCGCTGGGGGCGCGTCTGGTGCCGAGTCTGCGCTGTGCGCGTGTGCACAGGCGTGTTTTGTGAACCAGGTGAAAACGTGCGTGCCATTCCAGTTCCATAGATGCGCTGGCTTCGTTGGCTGTGTTCATAGGATTTCGTGAGCTTCACTCCTCCCTAGGCATCCCAAGATCCAAATCCACAACACGGAATGCTGGCTCTGAACCGAGCAAGAATCCTGTGCACATTGAACGAGAACAAAGACTCACTTCTTCCAATTTATGGTTGCATCCAAACACCAACAATGCGCTTTGCGGCTTGTCGACGTAGTTGCCGCCTGTCATCCGAATTTGCAGGTACGCTGTAGAGCAGAGAGATAAGCTTCCAGACGCAATCTGCAGTTGTTGCAGGTACACACGATGTGTCTTGCCATCAGACTGTCTCATCGTGGCTGTCACGCTCATTCCGGACCCGCTACTGCTGCTGCTTCCTTCGGGGGCGGACAGGCTGCCGACTACGGGCACGACCTGCACAATCCGTGGATCCTCGTCTTCGTGGTTTGGCCGCCGATTGATACCTGCATGCAAGTGATACGTACGGACAGACAGCGATAAGAACCATGCCAGACAGCAGAAATCCAGAGCATACGGCAACGCACTTGTCATGCAGACCCATGTGCCGTCAGGGCACTGTCAGACCCCACCGATCCAGCAGTGTGAATACGCCATGTATCCATTACGGTATACAGATTGTACGGACCTGCTCGTGGGCTGGCAGCTTCTCGTTCTTCGGGAGCGGGCCGTCCAGATTCAGCTTGTACACCGTCTTCGTCACCGTCGGCGGCGTCTGCGTATCGAACACGATCGTCTGCTGCAGGGTATCCTGCTGCTCAAACAGCGGACAGAGATTAAACTTGTAATCTCCGATCGCAAATTGGCAGTCCCGCACGAGCGACTTGAGCGCCCTGCCCGTACCGGTGCCGGCTGCTGCGGTCGACGCTGACATGACGAGCCCTACGGCGAGGAGGATGCTGGAGAGCGCATGCATGATGGCGGTCTGCGCCAAGCGATGCCCGCTGTATTTTCGTCATGCTGGGAGATAGTCACGATATGGGCCGTGGGCTCCTTCTCCGAGGGCTGCCGTGGGGCCAGCCTACACGTGCCTTCCCTTGTAAGGCAAAGAGACCCTGCCGTGCCTTGGCTCGTCGTCGCATTGTCGGGCGGACGGGGGCTGCGAAGCGCCGTCAGCTGGTCTGCGATCTGCGATGCGATACGCTGCCTATTTTCCGTCCGTGGGGCGTGGAGGTGTTACCACGTCGAGTCATTATGGCCTCCCGCCGTTCCGCGGATCGTCTGAGGCTTGATGAGGGTGCTGAGTGATTTCAGCGCTTGGACGGTCTATAGTTAATACGTCGTCGGTTGTGCTCTGAGGTTGATTGCAGATCTTACTACGTTGAGTTCGGAAATTAGGGCGTCCAGCGGGGGTTGGGTTGAGTCAAACGCACAAGTCGTTGTGGCCGTTGGAATGAAATGGATCTTCGATTCCTGATGCACCTGAGCTTCATTTTGTACTACCTAGGATCGTAACAAACGACATGGGTACAAGGAATCACTCCAGGACGAGTCTGGGTATCGAATCAGGAGCCCTACATATTTCTCTATTTTAGCAGACCGAACGCACAGAGCGATTCCGAAAAGTCCCTTCCAGCAAAGCCAGCGTCCATAGCCCGAATCTAGGCAAGCACCGCAGACACCCATACCGTCAGGGCCGCAAGTACGGCAGCGCTCATACTCGCGAGGAGACTGTTCACAGTAGCAGGCGCGGCGTTCGCAGCGTCTTTGGTGCCGGATAAGTTGGGCACGGTGCCGAGGAAGCTCTGCCACGCTGCAACAGTTGCACTCGGTGCTGCGAACGTCGATTGCGTCGATGAAGCTCCGAGGAAGATCTCCGTGGCGATGCGGGGCACGTCGTCTGCGATGGACGGGTCTTCGCCGCCGAGGACAACGGTGTTGCTCTTCGAATCGGTCGTGATGGATCCCGTCTCGTTCGCGTTGACGATGAAGTCACGGAAGAAGACGTATGCCTACGGTTGAGCGAAGTTAGCATGGTGGTGAGTTTTGGTAGTGGACATGACGCACCGCGCCGGGGTTGAAGTGCGGGATGAGGTGGCCGACGCCGTCGAAGAGTCCGTAGGTAATCCCGCGTTCCGTGTGCACTATGCCGGCGACGTTGCCGTCGTCGTCTGCCCATGGGGTTGACGGCTTGCGGGTGAAACCTCGCGTGCCTCCGAAGGTCGCATTCTGCACATTCCATTGATTAGCGGATTCTTTTACTTGATTGATGAACCGACACAAACTTGGATGAGTACTGGAGAAGGGTGTGAGAAGAGACATTGGAACTTCTGAAGATAGAAGACTCACTTTCCAGACCACGATGGTTCGCGATGGCGTTGTTCGCGCCTGTGAACAGGATAAACTCTATATTGCGAGCATTTGCGGTGGACACGAGATCGTTGAAGAATGTGACCGGTCTTTATGCGCATAGTTAGTTTCTCCTACAGCGGAGAAGAGGTCTCGCGTACTCAGCACCTACATTATAGTAAGCAATGTGGTATAGAGGACAGCTGGAGGCACTTACTAGGATCACCGAAGACATTGGCGGAGGAGGCTACAAGAGTCGTAAGTCGGGATCATGAAACACATCTCGTGTTACGCTACATGATAGACTCACAGAAGTTAGTAGTGGATCCGAATGGGTATGCAGCCACGGAAGTCCAGTTTTTGCTGGTGGGAGCATGCAGAGCACCGCGTACTTGGTCGGCTGGAGGAATGATTTCTTTAGTCATGGTGAAGCTGGCAAACGAGTAGGTAAAGGGGGCCTACAATTGAAATATGGGCCGGCATCCAGCGAAGCCTGAGGGTTGACAAGGTCAGGAACGTTCCACGGCTGTATCGAACGATCGTTAGTTGGCAGCAATGATCGAAGAGAGTCCGCATACGTTGAAATTGCCGGGCGCTTTCGAAGACAATCCATGATCAGTTTGACATTTAGCCTGATTTTTGAAGAACTCACCCCAAGGGAACGAATTGTTCGCAGCGAAATCAATCATCTCGTCGAACAGCGCACACTGGTAGAAAGGATCGAGGCTACCGCTCAATGAGCTTTGGCGCCCGACGAGCCTCGACCGGCTACGGTCAGGGGAGGGTGGCGTGCCCCTTCGGTCGAGCACACCGACAGCTTTTGCTTCCTTTGGTACGGTTGTCCAGAAGGACGATTTGCGAGGTGTGGCCTGGATGGGTTGAAGTGGAATCTCTTGCGGGTAGGTCAGGTTTACGTCGAGCCCGCATGCTTGTTGTCTAAGCGAAGCGTATAGTTGGTAAGCGTGCCCAAATATATTGGAGGCGAGAACTGGAGAGGACGTACTGCGTGCGGAAGGATTGGAAGACTTCCGTGTTGAATTTGATCAACTGAGGGAAGGACTCGAGGATGCTGATCTATGAAAGATAAATGTATCAAGTTCCCGCAGCGGTGTCATTGCTCATGGAAGAAAGACACTGACTGTTGCCAGATTGGGGACGATTGAGAATCCGCCCATGAGACCATTTCCGATAACAATCTTCTGCAAGTTGACGGGCGGAGACGATGATGAGAGGAGAGCTTGCGCGATGTACGGCTAGCCAGTGGGTTTAATTCAGGACTTGATTTTTTTGAGCATCAAGGGAGATACTTACGATGAAGATACCCGCATAATCTTCTCCTGCGAGGATAAGAGGGCGATCTCCCAAGCTGGGGAACACTTTCACAAGGTTTGTGAGAAACCCGAGCTTTGAGACGGTCAATGATTACTTGTGGACTCGTCATGGAAATCAGCTTACGAAGTCAGCCGATACATCATCTTCGTTCTTAGCTATAGCATCATCAATTTAGTTGGGGACAGCCGACTCATATGGGAAATATAACGCACCGTAGCCGTCAGAGTCGACTGTCGAGAACCCACTGCCGACTGGGAGTATAGTTAGTCATTGCTTTCGTCAATGGTCGGCTGCAAAGCCTACCTGGCTGGTCGATCCAGAAAATGTCAAGCAGGTTACTCCAACTCATACTGTTCTGAGTGATGCTGAAGTCGTTATGCAGCAGCATAGGTCCGTTCTGAAGAACGTATGAGTCCACGAAAGCAATGAGTCCACGAAAGCAGGCACAAGCATTCGAAAGCGCGTACTCCAGTCATGGCTGTGAATAGACTTGACGAACCGGGCCTTGAAGGTATGTCAGCACAGTTTCCTTCACATTATAGAAGAGCGTTTCGTACCCTCCGCCTCCACCAAGCCAAATCATCCATGGCGAGAGCTGTTGCTGCGCCGCTGGGACAGTCAGTGATCCCATGGTTGTTTCGAAACCCCAGAAGAACAGAGTATTGTTGGGGTGATTAGCCCGCCCAACCGGGAGGTTACCGGCGAAGTTGCGAGAGAGAGGGAAGGAGATGTTCGGGAACCCCTGCTTGACTTGGAAATCTGTGGCAGCGCTCTGCATTTAGCAACCGTATGTGCATAAAAGCCCGGGGTGCTCACAGTCTTGCCAGTCGGGACTAAAATCATTTTCGAAGGGGATGTCGCTATAGTTTTGTGGGAAGCTGTTAGGCAGCTTGCCGGGGATAGTCGGCGGAGGCGCGACTGGCGAGGGCAAACCGGTGCTCGATGCATTGGCGGATACTGGCGCAGTAGAGGAAACATTAGCGCTGGGGGAGATGCTTGCAGAGCTTGAAGGCGGCGGAGAGCTCAAGGGTGGAGAGGAGCTCGAATGTGTGGAGTTCGAAGTGCTGGAAGTTGGCTCTGCACTGGACGACGAGTTTGATGGCTTGTCCGCGGCGGAGACAGCTTGTAGGAGAGACAAGAGGAGAAGGGCAAAGGAAGGGACAGCTCCAAGGGTGAAGCCTTTCATGCCGAAGACCATAATTTAGACAGAGAAAAGGACGACCTGTGTGGGCCGAGACGGAAACGACAACCGTCGAGTTGCACCCTTTATGCGTCCAATGGACGGCAATATGCAGGAGAAGAGCGGGGAAATCGTCTTGGCAGGCTCTCTAACGGCGCGCACGAGCGGGCGTACCTTCTCCTCAGGGCCATTGTGTGCTTCCAAGTCGGAGCGACACCCTCACTCGGCATCGTAGGGACGGGATGTGGGAAGTTTGAGGCGAACGTGAATCTATCAATAATGCCACGCGTAGGGCACGATGATCAATAAATGGATTCGAAGACTTCGCGGATTTGGTGCGGAAGGGTGGCGTCTCATGGGGCGGACAGAAACAATCCGCGGTGAGGCAGACGTCGAGGACGAGGGTATCGCCGCCTGCGGCTTCGTGGAGGAGTCTTACAGCCGCTGAGCCTAATAAAGCCCACCACTGAGAACGAAGTACCTGAGCTTCTGCATTTAGTCTCTCACCGGATGTCATAAAGAAGAACGACGACGAGGGCGATCAAGATTTCCGCGCAGACTTCAACAGGGACCTGAACTGAAGCAGGCAGGGATTCACTCGGCGATGTCGGAGCCTTCAGGAGCATGCCGATGGATCCGCTGATGATCAATGAAGGTACATGTGGGCTGAGCACTTAGAGAGCTCGAGTACTCACGGAAGAGACAAGCGTGGTGAACAGCATTGCCATAAGAGGTAACCCTGATATACTGACAGAAAACGGGCAGCCTATGAATGTCGTTGTTTCTTCATTGCCCAGTCTTTCATGTTCGGCTCGAGGAGAAGATGTAAAATAAGACGAGTCCAGACGCAACTCGAAGCGCGGAGGACACACCTGAATTGATGATCCAGGCTTCTCGCTCACAAAAGCTCGCGCTACAGACACGGATTTTGTAAGGGAAGTCACAGCTCCTTTCAACTATGGGTATAGATAGTGTCAGAATACAATAGGTGAAGTGTCTGAAGACTATTCATACCTTTGTTTACGACCTGTACATTCCCCGATGACGATGTATTCGCCGAGAAATTCCAATGAGCCGGAGGTTCGTGAAGACAACCGGTCATGAGTCCGTGAGTTATAAGTGAGGAAGCGGCGATTGAGAGAGAAGTCGAAGTTGTTCAAGTGCCTTATAGGATCCGCTACTTCCTGCTTTCATTATGCGGCGGTCGACTAGAATAAATGCACTTGCCGCGTGCGCCGAGGTCACATACAAATTTCCAGGAAAGGAGAGCGGAGACTCACAAGTCTATGTGCTATTGAAAGTCAAGGAACCGAGGGCATCGCCAGCGTTCGTGCAGCATAGACGTACGCAGATCGGGGCGAAGCGAACTGATCACGCGCCGATTTCAAGCGCGCTGTCGATCGTAGCGGTGCAAGTTGCACTGCAAGCACCAGTTCCCATTCTCTTACTACATATGACGAACTTCGAAATCCTAACTTCAAAAGAGCCCAAATTCTTATGAAGGAACTGGCAGCTCCTTCCGATGCGGGCCCGGCCCTCGGCCATCGCTGTGCTCAGGCACTCGGTTTGGGCCCGCATTGAAGATTCACGAATTTATCAGCATTCTCAAAGCGTGCAATGAGGAGTCGATGCTAACGACTATTTTCTGTTAAGATCTATGAAAGAGACCTACACGTCCTCCACATTTGGCATCCGTCCAGTACACCTATCTAATACCCGCTCGCTGACACTCCCCACAGAACTTCATCCAGAAAGACCACGTCACAAAACTTGAAGTGATCGTCTTAGACATGCCCCTATCCACGCCCCCTCGACGGGGAGCCCACCAGTTACAGCTGCAGCCCGGTGGCGCCGCTTCTCTTTGAGCTTATGCTGCCCCGCGCCCCGCCAGACCGCTCCGTGATGGAGTCCTTCCAGCTTGTCACTGTGCTCCTCGCGCACCTCGCCCGGCACGACCCCGCATGTGGGCCGCTCGGCCGCCGCATCCTCTTCCCACCGCTGACGCCCACGCGTCGTCGGACCGTGCGCAGGCGGAGTTCATCGTGCCTGCAGGCGGCGCGCTTCTTAGCGACTGGGGAGAGGGGAGGGGAGGAGGGGAAACGAAGGAGAAAGAAGAGGCACAGACCCCAGCTGCCGTAGCTGGGGACGAAACGCCTTGTATCGCATGCCGACCTTGACACGCTCGTCAAGTGCAGCGCACTACGCTCGGGTGCGTGACACACTTCACCCTGTTTGTTGAGCTCGTTGAATAGGGCATGACGTTCGGGATGGATGTACTCCGCGTGGGCCGTATTGGGTGCGTGCCGAAAACACACAGATTGCAGAGCTGCGCCCCTACTCGTACAGCCTGACCTATTGTACTCGAGTACTGGTACTCGTCACGTTTGTAACCGAGGGATATCGACAATGAATACCCGATATTCTTTCTAGACTTGAGTTGTTCATGGGCCTGCCTAGAATACATCACGTGGTTTCACGTGTTGGGAGGGTCGACACAACCCATTCTAAGAGAATGGGAATGTTGTTATTCACTTTCGGCTCTCGGTGTCCTTACGCGACCGTAAAGGACTAGGTATTGACAGTGGAATAGGCTGCAGGTTATTTGCTCACGATCATGACCAACATAGAATTACACTCGGCTGTAAACCAGGCGGACAGTGCAGCGAAAGCTCAAGCGCGCTTCGCAAGATCGTGCCACGGTTTGATTCGACGACATACACATTCTTGAGAAAGGGAATCTGTCCTTATTAGACTATTCAGAAGTTCCATGCTTTGTGAAAGCGGAGGCGGTCTGTCATTGGTGGATGGCGCTCCTCATGTCTGTTCGCTGGCAGACGGTCACTGACGCAGTTCGAAATGAATATGCCATTAGCCTGGATCAGGACAGTAAGCACGAGCAACAGAACAAGAAGAGACTGTGTCGTCGTACTAGTCAAAGTATCTGCCAGAGAGCCCCGTCTCGCTAACTGTAGTTTGTGCTAAAGGGAAGAAGAAAACGACGGTCCTCGTCTCCAAAGAAAGTTGACCGAGATCCGCGTCAAAAGGGTAGCCAAATTTAGATGATTGTCTCTAACATTGCGTGCCGACTGTCCGGCAGCACAAAACGATGGCAGATCATGCACTAATATATCGGACATTGCCGAATCCTGTTGAACATATCTTTCATTGAGCTTTCGTCCTGCGAATGCGTGGCTTGTTTCCTCAGGCCGTTATTCGAATTGGGGGACTTCAGGAGACGTACGCAGCACCAGGTATGTATGTCCACTCGAAGCTCATGATCAGCTTATCTCAGGCGGCGATACTAGAATGAATTCGGTGATGGCTCTGTGAGTTCACCGCTACCCAGTCACGGCACACCCAGATCCGCCAGCTGCAAGGACAAGAGCGCTGCAACAATAACCCAAGGTCGAACATTGAGAATGCTAGCCTTATGAGACGAAACTTTGTCGAGCGAAATTCGCAAGGGCTTTCAGCAATTACAGTAATCGATGTCGTTCTTGCCATTTGCGCCCGGAGTGAACAATCCACCCAGTCGACGTTTGCATGAAGCAAGTATACATCTCTCTCCCTCTATTTTTAAGTACATTCCAACCCTCGAAAGCGGACCGCGTCATTCAGCTGTGCTTTGGAAACGACAGGGTCAGGTGAGCACATCTTCGCTCGCGTGACGAGTGGAAGGACTGATGGAGAGAACTGCAGACGCGAACGGACCGCATGAGGTCACCTGTGTCAACTCCATGAGTCTCTTGACATCTCTCTGCCGTTATATACCTATGTTGACTGGAATTTTGTCAAAGCCACGTCCCCGAGCTCGATGCCTGCCCTCAAATTGCGCCTCCTGCTCGCACTATCCATTCTCCTAGGCACTATCCTCCCCCACCATGTCTCAGCCAAAATCGACCGTCGCGCCGTTGTAGCGCGCTACGCGCCCTCCCGGACAGGGACTATCGACTTTTCCAACCTCACTACGCCTATGCAGGTGGGCAACGGGAACTTCGCATTCGGCGCGGACCCAACCGGGCTGCAGACCATCCTCCCGTTCGCGATCATGTCGAGCTGGGGCCTCAAGAACGACTCGCTGCCGCCGAACCGCACGCAAGCGGACGTCGACGACTACCGCGGCGTGAGCTGGCTTAACCACGGGCGGCCCGTGCAGTACGACTTTGGAGGCGACCCGCTGATCGAGCAGTGGTTGATTTCGAACCCGAATCGCGTCAATTTGGGCCGTGTTGGGTTGGCTCTGTTGTCGGACAATGGGTCGGCTGTGGAAATTTCCGCGGGCGATTTGAGCAATGTGGATCAGCGGTTGGACTTGTGGACGGGCAACTTGTCTGGTGCATTTGAGCTTGGAGGACAGCCGGTCGCGGTTGAGACGTTTTGTGCGCAGGACAGCGACACCATCGGCGTGACGGTTTCTTCGCCTCTTTTGGAACACGGGAAGCTCGGTGTCTTTCTGGATTTTCCTTGGAACGACGGGGCGAACAAGTTCTCTGCACCCTTCGTGGGCGTGTTCAACCAGACGACGAACCATACAACTGCATTATCTACCACGGGTCTCGGAAAGAATGTGCGAGCGCAGATCGCCCACACGATGAATTTGGCGACGTTCTTCACCTCCGTAGGCGGTAGCGCGTTCAATATCACTCGCGACAGCCCACAAGCGCACCGATACACAATTCGTCCAGGCGGTACAGGCTCGCAGTTCTCTCTGGCTCTTTCTTATAGTCCAGAGAAACCCAGTTCAATCCCGAGTAACGAGGATGTCATTCAGTCTTCCGTCGGGGAGTGGGAGAAGTACTGGACAACCACTGGCTTCGTAGATGTCGCGACGGGGTCGACGGATGAGCGTGCTGAAGAGCTGCAGAGGCGCATTATCTTGTCTCGATATTTGATGAGGGTGAATGAGGCCGGAGACACGCCTCCGCAAGAGGTTTGTCTACCTCTTCTTGTCCAGCATCTAGAGGCTAATGACCACGCGGTTCTCGACAGTCTGGCCTTGTTAATGATGGTTGGGTAAGTCCTACGAATGTTAACACCTTCAGGACAAGATTGATTTAATCCACAAACACAGTACGGCAAATTCCACATGGAGATGTACTTCTGGCACTGCGCGCACTGGGCACTCTGGAACAACTGGGACCTCCTGCACCGCTCCAGCAGCATCTACTCCCGCTTCCTCCCGAGCTCCATCGCCCGCGCCCAAGTACAACAAGGCTGGCCCGCCGGTGCGCGCTGGCCGAAGATGACAGACCCAACCGGGCGCTCCTCGCCGGGCGACATCAACAACCTGCTCATCTGGGAGCAGCCGCACCCGCTCGTGTTCGCGACGTACGAGCGGCGCGCGGTGCCCGCGGGGCAAAGCGCGCACGCGGTGCTGGTGAAGTGGCGCCCCGTGGTGCAGGCGACCGCGGACTGGATGGCCGCGTTCGCGTGGTGGAACGCGAGCTCGGGCGTGTATGACATCGGGCCGCCGATGTACGTCGTCGCGGAGGACACGAGCCCGAATGTCACGCGCAACCCTGCGTTCGAGCTTGCGTATTGGCGGTACGGCCTTGGGCTGGCGGAGACGTGGATGCGGGAGCTGGGGGAGGATGTGCCGGACGCGTGGACGCATGTGAGGGAGAATCTTGCGGAGCTGCCGGTGGAGAACGGGACGTATGCGGTGTATGAGGGTATCCCGAGTGACTTTTGGACGACGCCGGCTTTCATCAACGACCATCCGGCGTTGGTGGGCTTGTATGGGTGGCTGCCCGAGACTCCAGGCTTGAATATCGCGACTGCGAATCTGACGACGCAAAAGGTCTGGACGACATGGAATATTTCGAATTGTTGGGGGTGTGTATTCCTCGTTCTTTTCTTGTTATCGTACCCCGTGGCTGACGGCTCTAAAGATGGGACTTCCCTATGCTCGCGATGTCCGCTGCCCGCCTGGGCGAGCCTGAGAAGGCTATTGAATGGCTACTGCACCCGCTCTTCCAATTCGACGATATCGGGATGCCCATCGGTGGAGTCCGCGTGCCCACGCCTTACTTCCCCGGTTCAGGCGCTCTGTTGTACTCCATCGCTATGATGGCGGAAGGGTGGGATGGCAGTACAGGTCATGCACCCGGATTCCCGACAGATAGATGGGAGGTCCAGTTTGAGGGCTTAGCGAAGGCACTATGATTTTCAGTTGATCTCAAGCAGATCGAGCATCCTGGCGTTTCCTGAACTTCTAGTACAATATGCAGAGGTCTATTGGTGACAGTTACACACATTTCCACTATACTTCTCTTTTTTTCCTTCCATTCCTGAAGTCAACTCCTTAAGCCGACTTCTTAGAGTTGACGATGTCGACGAACTCCGGCTTGAGCGAAGCGCCACCGACCAAGAAGCCATCGACGTCGGGCTGGGTGGCTAAAACACCGATCCTTGTTAGCCACTTAAAACGATCGGCTTGAAGAGTTCGACATACAGAGCTCCTGGCAGTTCTTCGCGGTGACACTTCCACCATAAATGATGCGGGTTTCCTCCGCGACGGCCGGAGAAACGGCCTTCGCAATGTCGGCTCGGATACCAGCATGGGTCTCCTGGGCCTGAGCGGAAGTAGCGACCTTGCCAGTCCCGATGGCCCAGACAGGCTCATATGCAATCACGATGCGCCTGAAGAGGACACATACATCCTTGATCAGCTCTCAGGTCGATGAATGGAGAAGTGAGATCTACAGACTTCCATTCCTCGGTCTTGACCGCATCGATGACGGGCTTCAACTGGGACTCGACGACCTGGAGCGTCTTGTTCGCCTCGCGCTCCTCGAGCGTCTCTCCGACACAGAGGATGACGGACAGCCCGGAGTCGAGCGCCGTGCGCGCCTTGCGCGCGACGAGGTCGGGGGTCTCGTGGAAAAGGCTCCTGCGCTCGGAGTGGCCGAGGATGACGAAGGGGATGCCTGCATCGTGCAGCTGCGTCGCGCTGAAGAAATAATGTGCGTGTCAATCGGCGGCGATTGGATGGTACGAGGTGTTGTTACGAGCCTGATCTCCCCGGTGTAAGCGCCGCCGGTCTGGTAGTAGCAGTTCTGCGCAGCGATCTTCACGTCCTTCCTGATGCCCTCGAGTGCGGGGATCAAGTACAGCGATGGGGGCGCGATGACGACGTCTGAACGACGGTTCAATATTTAGCAACGTTGAGGGCGCATCGTACATACCGGTGTTGGGATCGAGAGTGGCCTCGTTCAAGGTCTTGAGCAGCGCCTTCTTCTGCTCAAGGGTCGACGGGTTCATCTTGAAGTTGCCGCCGACGAAGAATTTGCGTGCCATTCTGGATAACGATGTGCGGTTCAGGGTTGGAAGGGGAGAAGAGAGAGTTTGGAGTCAAGTATGCGGGAGTAGACGGTAAAGACGGAGGCTGCAAAATGCATGACAGTTATCCCGGACTTGGATTAGACGCTCCATCTATATTGTAATCGATCTCGCTGCGGGAACGATCTACAAGTCTCAAAGCATCCACCTGGCTGTAAATTACCATCGGATTGTTGTAGCAAATTAGACGAAACTTTTGGATGGTTTTGCACGATGCTTTGCGGGATGTGGCGTTTGATTAGTTGAATTTGAGAGTGTACAAATGTGCGTGCGCTGGACTGTTAGACGCCCGTCAATAATCATGAAAGCTCATTTCGGCAAAAGCCGAAAGCACGTGTTTCCTCGCGCGCGTCTGTCGCTCTCCTCGCCCAGCGCTTCAGTGACCAACACGCTGCACCAGTTGCTTTAATCGTATCTCCAATTCAGTGGGTAAATGGGGCACCTGCCACCATACGGCTGCGCATATCAGCAACGAGGTGCTTGGATCCCTGCTTTTGAGGGATCTGCATCGCGAATTCTATCTTAGCCTGTGCGTTTGTGGTTCCTTCTTATCAGAGGTTCCATCTCGACATCTTCTGCTACTCCGCAGCACTCCGTTCCTTTCTTATAGGGTGAGGATTCCAATCGAAAGCCGCTCTCCTTCGTTTGGCCGCTAGGTACGTTTGTCCTCTTCATCCTTCCGGACATTCGTCAAAGCTCATACGATGCAGCCTATCTTACTCCCGCTATGGAATTCGAACCTTTCATCCCCTCTTTCACGACGTGTACCACCAGGGCAGATGTAGCTCGTGCAGTGAATATACTTTCGCAACATCCCTTCGTAGTCCTTGATACCGAAGGAAAATCGATAGGGACGATCGACGGAGAGCTCTCGCTTCTTTGTCTCGGCACCCCCGTCCCCGGCCCTGAACAACAGATCTTCGTCATGGATATGGTCATACTGCGCACAGTGCCCCGCGCACTAAGCGCCCTCAAAACATTCCTTGAACGTCCCGGCATCGTGAAGATCGTCTTCGACGGCCGCATGGACTCTGTCGAGCTTTTCTATGCGTTGGGGGTGTCTCTGAACAAGGTACTCGACCTTCAAGTCGCAGAAGTGTTGGCCCGCCAGCACGTTCTCAAGGAAAGCGAACGTCGACGTCACGAACGGCTGGCTCACGGAGGTTTTGGATTTCGGCTCGTACGGATTAACCAAGCTGCAATGGAGGGGCTCCATGTCGTCAGTGGAATGCAGAAGCTGCTGGAGGAGCTTCACATGGACAAGATCGTGCAGAAAGATGGTACGTGGATCGTCTAGCTGCTGATTTTTATTCTAACACCGCTGTAGCTGAGGTAGTAGCCATGCACCGCACAAACGGCAGTGGCCTTTGGATGGATCGACCACTGTCATCAAAACTCCTTCAGTATGCTGCCAACGATATCTGCATCATCGCTTATCTCTTCGACACTTTTCGGAATAACACATACGTTCCCTCGTCGAGAAACGCTCTCAGTCGCCTCATTGCAAAGTGCGATCAATACATCTCACGCTGTGGACATGTCGGTCTTCGTACTCTTCGGGATGGCGTCTTCCGTCCCAAAGGACTCCTAATGGCCGCTGCACTGGAGGCGCCTAAGGGCACAACCTACGAGTGTGCTGGCTGCAGCCTCCACCTCGCCCTTCAATGTTACCAGGTCCAGATAAAGAAGGGCAGGGGATCAAGGTTGACGCACTGTCGTATCTGCAACGCCATCGTCATCAAGTCCAAAACGGAAATTACTCCGGAACCGTCATGGATCCCCGTTGCATAATCTTCATGCATCGACTGCATTGCTCACTTTTCTCACACCATGTTTTGCTCTGTGTCTGCTTTGTTCTTGTTTCTTCGTAACGCGCGTACTATCTGTTGGGCCAATCATCCTCATTCTGCGAACGCGTACCTATCTTGCTGTGTCCTCCCGAGTTGCTCTATACCTTTTCGCGGCCTTTATGTCCGCACTCTAAGGAGTCTTGTACCTGGAGATTAGATGTTGTTACATGATAGATCAATTCTCTCCGAAGACGGATGCTCCATTGCTATCACGCGGTTCACTGTGTCCTCGCGCGAATGCCTTCCGTTCATGATCACAGTGAGTGCTATGACCATCTCGCGCTCGGCCTCTCAACAGACAGAACTAAATGATACAGAAATCAATCAATAACGAGCAGCACTCATTCCATGGTGTAGGCAACGCACCTTCAAGTTCTCCGAGTCCATCGCCCTCAGCATGCTGGTTCAGGACAACAAGCGCGCTGTGTAGTGCGGGGGCAATAAACCCTGACCACGGGATCTGATCGCTCTTCCCGAGGGCTTTGTGATAAGATTAGATTTACCGCATTTGGGCCTACGAATCAGTCCGCCTGACTCCCGTTCCTCATGGACGACGCAAAGCCTGATGGCAAGGCCCACATCGCAAAGCCTCAACGCCGTCGAGCTACGTACCGGACAATAAGCAGCGATAATGCATTCTGTTCTGTGCATCTGGTGGGTTTGCTCGGGATGGCTGCTTATATATAGGGCGAGTCGAACAGCGGCTTTCGCTCGTCGCAACACGCGAAGTCCCTCGACGACCTCTTACATTCTCAGGCAACTCTCTGACAGTCCATCCTCTTTTAAGTGGGTTTGGTGCTTTATACATTCGTAACATCTACTCATGCACCAACTAGCCAGAATAAGTGGTGTGCATCACTCGTCGCTCGTATTAACCCATCGCGATGTTTTCAACCATTCGCGCACCCCGTTCAACCCGATGCACAGTCAACCATCTCCCATATGAAACTCTTGGGAAAATCTTCGCATATGTTCCTCGCGAGGAGGGCTTCTTTGGCATCGCCGACATGGGTGCGATAGCTGCTCTCATTGGCGAAGCACCTCCCAAGCCTCCTCCAGTCGCTCACCGCACGGCATGGCAGAACAACCTCGATGCGCCGTCCTGGACAGACGTCTTGTTCGTATGTCGCCGCTGGCGGCGTGCTGCGCTGCTCTTCCATCCCCTCTGGACTACCATCGACACCCACAACCCCAACTGGGCGATGCTATGTATCCAGAACTCCGGCAACCTGCCCCTGAAGCTGAAGCTACAAGTCCCACAGGAGGAGCCCGGCATGGGTGCCGCGAAGCTCATAGCACAGCTCGCGATCCTGCACTACTGGCGCCTAGAAGACGTGACCATCGTTTCGGAGTCGCACCACATGGCCTGGTTCATCCTGCAGCTCTTCTCCATGGGACCCGCGCCCATCCTCAAGTCCTTCGCAGTCGAGTGCAAGGACTGCGAGTCTGCAGGATTCAACCTCTTCGACTCGCGCCTCTTCTCCGGCGCAGGCGGCGCGCCGAACCTGCGCCGCCTGCGCCTCGCGACTCCGCACATCCAGTGGATGCCCAACTCGTACATCTTCCAGTCGCTCACGCACGTGGACATCAGCAACGCCTCCGCGTGGCGCGTGCTCAAGATGGGCCAGTTCGTCGCGTGCATCGGCGCTTGGACGCGCCTGCGCGTGCTCGCGCTCAACTTTTCGCTGCCGACGGAGAACCTGCACTGGGCGTACCCCTTCCCGCCGCCGCTCCGCACGCTCGCGCTGCCGCACCTCGAGAAGCTGCGCTTCACGGACGACGCACGCTTGGTGGACTTCTTCCTCAGCCACCTCGTGCTGCCTGAGTCTGTGTCGCTCGCGTTGGACTGCATCGTGTGCGGCTGTGCCGAGTGTCGCGAGGATGTGCGGACCCCGGATGGGGTGCTGCAGACGCAGAACCTGCTGTCGCGCATCCATGCTGACCTGGTAAGACAGATCCGCAAGATCGAGGTCACTACGAATGGGGGCATCATTGAGCTCGCTGCGTACACGAAGACGGGTGATGAGCGTTTTGAAGTCGATGAGGAAGAGGAGGAGGGGAAGGAGGGTGAAGAGGAGAAGGCCGAGAGGGATGGAGAGTGCAGGGACGAGGAGGACAAAATCGCAAGCCGCAAGCTGCACCTACGCATCGGCTCTCATCACGGCCTCAGCGACGGCCTCGACCATGGAGACGACCATGATAATGGCCACGCGCACGGGCATGGGCAACATCACGACCACGACCACTCCTCCTACCCCGACCCGCGCTACTTCCTCCTCCTCTTCACGCAGCTCACCTTCCCCTCGCTGCGCGTCCTCGACCTCGGCACCACCGCCTGCTACCCCGCCTCCGTCTGGACGCCCGTCCTGCGCGCCACGCCGCATCTCACAGACCTCTGCATTACCTCCTGCGGGCCCAAGGGCCAGCTCGACGGCCTCATCGAGGTGCTCGCGGGGCAAATGTCTGCCGACGCGCGCGGCGTCATCGTCCCCGCGCTGCGGTACCTCAGCCTCGACCGGCTCGTGCTGGACAATGCTGCGGCGCGGCGGCTCGTGGACTGCGTCGTGATGCGGCATAATGCCGGTGCGGCGATGAAGGCGCTGTATGTGACAGAGCGGGATAGCAAGAAGGGGAAGCGAAGGATGTACAAGAAGGGTACGAGAAATGGCGAGATACATGTGGATAAGCGTACGTATGAGATGCTGGAGGATATTATGGAGGACTTCGAGTGGCAGCTGGAGTCGAGCCGGGGGCAGATGAGTGCGAAGGAGTGGTTGGAGATGTTGGCAAATTACTAGGGCTGCTGGATACGAGTCTAGACCGTGAATGTTGTGTACACTGTACACTCCTACTTGTACTCGGTACTGCGACGAAGCCTTGTATTGCGGCCCATCCTCATATGCTCGATCCCACGGCAGCGTGATTGTTAACCTCCTACAACGCACACACACTGACCAACCACACTTCCTCACATTGGAAATTCATCGCTAGTAAAAATACATACAAGAAGAAAATCGCCGCTCCTAGGCTCCCGTCGTGGGTAAGGAAGGCCCGGGTTGCTGAGCGCTCGCCGCCCAACACCCAGCAGCGGATAGCCGAAAATCGCAAAAAGATAGGTGTACATGCCATGCCATCGAAAGGTAGCCCTTGCTCTACAGAATGAATCTGTGAGCAGTGAACGAAGCGCATGACGGGGATATTCGTAACAGCTAAGAAGAGAGGGAGAGAGAAGAATCATAACAGGCGGAAGACGCTTGCAGCTTGCCGCCGGCCCGTTCCCAGTTTGCCTGCCGAGTGCGGGCGGTATCAGAGCTCAGAGCTCCATGTCCATGTCCATCCCGTCCCACTCCTCTTCTTCTTCCTCTTCCTCTTCCTTGACGCTAAACCCGGACCTCGTCATGCTCGTGCGCCCACGGGAGCTGAATCCGCCGGGATGCCCGAGGTCGACGAAGTCGCTGTCGTCCATGCTGACCTCCACCTCGACGTACTCGCTCTCGTTGCTGCGCGGGAGCGAGTCCGAATCCGAGCGTGTCGATGACGCGGAGAAGCTCGACGACCACGCGCCTGTGCCCTCGGAGCGGGTATACGACTGCACGCTGACGCTCGCGAACGAGGCGGGCATGGGTGCCTCGGCGCTGATCTCGACAGAGCCGAACCTATGCGACCCGCCGACGTATGTGTGCTCCTCGGACTCCAGTTCGTGCGCATAGGGGGACATGACGCCCGACGAGTGTGAGCGGGAGAACGTGAAGGGCGAGGGCGAGCCTGCTTTGGCGAAGCTGTTTGGTCCGTTGGGCACGGCGAGCACTCCGGGGCGCAGGTGCGTCACGCTTGCTGCTCCGACGCTAGCAGTGGGAATCGGGTAGTCGTGAAGACGGGGTCCGGCGGAGCCTGCACGTGACGACGGGCCCATGGGCGTAGGATGCGTCGGGACAGAGCTCGACATCGGGTGCATGGGGCCTGGGTAACTGCCTGAACCTGAGCTTGTGTGGTCCCGTTTGACAGACTTGGTATCAGGGCCGGAGGTTGAGGGCGGAGGTAAGGCGCCGCCAGACAGGAAGGATGGCCATAAGGAGCGATCGTCTGGGAGCGACATCCCACCCGAGGCGGCAGGCGACATGTGGGACAGAATAGCGGCAGCCTGGCGAATTGGAAGTCAGAGATGAAAACGTAATGAGGATGGAAATGGAAAGAAGAGACGAAATGAATTGCTCCCGTGAGCCATTCTTCGACCACAGTCAGAAATACTATGGCCAGAAAACAAGTGCTTCGATGTATAGAAGCGCCACTGCGAAGAATGGTGCGAACGTCGATGAAAGCTCACCTCCATCAGCTGAACCTGCTGGTGCTTGCTTAACAGGAATTTAGACGCCTCGCGCCAATGCGGAGAATGCTCCCAACGGTGTTTGATTAGACAGGACGGATGGCGATAGACCTATATGCGCCAATTAATATGCCGACGACACTCGAATGATGAAGATAACGAAATACCTTCGAGCAGCTCTCGCACGTGAATATAGTCCCTCTCTTCTTACCATTCTTGACCGTCACGCCAGCATTCTTGCCGTCCTCGTTGTCCTCGAAAGACAAAGGCAACGAGCTCGACAGATCCGCACTGTCTTGAGCATGATGCGACCTCGCAGCCGCGGCGCCCTGTGACCTCTTTGACGCCAAGGTCGGAATGGGAACCGGGGCGCTCAACACAGAAGACGCTGAGACGTATGACGTCGCGGCCGAGGCATGCGCCGCGAGCGAGACCGACTGCGGAGGGGTCGAGGACAGCGACAGCGAGGCCAGCGCTGAGAGCGCGGCAGCGGCAGCCTGCAGGCCAGCGGGGCTAGAGAGCACATCATCGTAATTACTTATGCGTCATCATAAAGCGCCATAAAGGTGTGACTGCACTTACGACGGCCGGCTGGCAGCATCCCGGGCATCGCTCAGTCTCCGTTTCGATTGCCCGATGGATGACAGGCGACGGTGCTTCAGGGCGTTGTGCACGCTGGCGCCGTGCGAGGCGTTGCTGTCGACGCTAAGGCCACCGAAGCTGGCGTTGCGTGCAGCGTCGTCCGTGCCTCTGTGCCCTCCGGGAGAAGGTTCTGAGACACGGGGGATGTCTACTGGGGTAGCGTTGGCAGCCGCAATAGATAAGGACAGCAGGCTGAGGGTGCCGGCATCCTGCTGTTAACGCAAGTCTGTCATTTGGGGACGCAATGCTTGAAGAGATTCACGCACTGGTGCAGGAGATCCTTGGGCAGACATATCAATGGAATAACACTCGTGCTCCGGTTGAGGACAGGTCACGGCGGGTCGGACGGGGTAACAGTGAGTGAGAGTACAATACAACGACAGAAGGTGGGTTCCGGGGAATTAGGCGCATGAAAAAGACATTGTTAGGGAATAAGCTATGCCTGGAGGCAGTTAGCGAGCCATGGCGTGAGCTGGAGGGTGAGTAGAGAGGATGGGGGGAGGAGGCAGACGACGACTCGCCGAGCAAGGTCAGCACTTTGTTATTCTGCTAATGTACCACTTTCAAAGTCCGACCAAATTTCGACTTGCCTTTCTCGTGTCTTGTCTCATCCTACGCCCAATCGCACGATATTCAGACCAGGCAGGCGTCTTGCCCTGGGGGGTCTTGTAGGACTTTTCGGGGAAATCTGACATATGCTGCATTCTAGAGAAGACATGGAGTAGCTTGACTGAAGGTGTGGCACCGAGTACGATGGCGGTTATTCATTTACCCTACGCTGTCTTTACGAACCCGGCATTACGAACGTCTACTTATCTACAGCCACCCTAAGATCTCTACTAGCTACACTCGCAAGTCTATCTAACTTTCCTTTGTAAACTCATCCGAGAAGGGGTAGTCAATGTACCCAACAGGGCTCTTGGCGACGTAAAACGTGTCGCGGTCATACGGATTCAATTTCAAGTCCTTCTTGAGCTTGAAAGGTAAGTCGGGCTGCCAGCAAACGCGCTCAGTGATATCCCAAAGCCCAGAATAGCAAAAGTAAACTCACGTTTGCGAGGAATGACCGACCGAATACCACGAGTGCGTCGTCTTTCTCTGCAGCTTCGATTGCCGTCGCTCTCTTGTATCCCCCCGCAGTCAGATATGTCCCGTTGCGTGGCCAGATGTCGCGGATAAACTGGTTCGAGTCGCCCTCCTCGGGCTGCGCATCGAGCGCGCCTGAAACCCGCGGCTCGGTCATATGGATATACCCAAAGTCTGGATATTTATCGCGGAGCTGCGTCGCCAGGTACGCGAAAGTCGGCTTCGGGTCCTCCATGCGCATATCTGCACAACAAAAATACCTCCACACTCAGCAAAGTACTCCCCGCTCGCATCGAAGTGCACACACCTTGGAACGTCCCCCACGGACTAAAGCGGATCCCAACACGCTTCTGGCCCACCGCTCTCGTCACAGCCTCGACAATCTCCAGTGGGAACCTCGCGCGGCCCTCAACGGACCCGCCATACTCGTCCGTGCGCCTGTTACTCACGTCCTGGATGAACTGGTCCAGCAGGTACCCATTCCCGCAATGGACCTCTACGCCATCGAAGCCCGCTTTGTGCACCGCGTTCGCCGCGGCAGTCGCATAGAACTGCACGTACTCCTTGATCTCGTCCTTGGTGAGCGCGCGGGGCTTGGGACCACCCGTGACCGGTATGTCGGATGCAGACACCAGGTCAAATGCGGGGTTTTCGCGCTTGAGCTGCTCGGGGTCTGCAACGCGCCCCACGGACCAGAGCTGTACGATAATATAGGATCCCTTCGCGTGGACCGCGTCCGTGACCTATATGAAGCAAACCCAACCCAACCCACATGTGAGCACGAACTACACTTGACGCAAGGACATTACACTCGTTCGCACTCACCCTCTTCCACCCGGCAATCTGGTCATCCGACCAGATACCTGGGACATTGTCGTACCCGCCCGCCTGAGGCGCGATGAACGCGCCCTCCGTGATGATCAGCGTCCCCGGCACGCTCGCGCGCTGCGAGTAGTACTCGACCGCGAGGTCGCCGTGGACGTGCTCGTCGTTCGCGCGGAAGCGCGTCAAGGGCGCCAGTACGACCCTATGCTTCAGTGCGATGTCGCCGAACTGGTACGGCTGGAAGAGCTTCGGCGTCGAATTTTGGGTCGAGGTCGACATGATGATTGTGGTGCGTCCGATGTCGGCGTGTGCGTTGTCGAATAAGTGCTGAATGCACAAGGCGGGATTTCTGCATCTTATATACACACCTGGAAATATGATTGTTCCTTCGTTCGCCAGCACTCAGTTAGCGAGACGCTTTGTCATGCACCTCCCCCCGAGCAACGGTCGAGGAGCGCCAGCATATGAGCCAATTATGACTAGCCTTATCACCGTTCGGCTCCGTCGAGATGTTGAGATTTGGCTCGTACCAGTCGTCCTCGAGTGGAAGGGCGAGGAAATGGTAGCCTGGTGTGGACGACGCGATATATAGCATAAATGACGCAACTACCGTGCTCACCGGTCCTGTAGCAAGTACCAGGAGCTTCAGAGAGGTCGAAAAGCTGGTGTTGGTTCCACGACTCTAAGTCCGACAGGAGTAGTTCGCCAGTGACTAAGCTGGTGCTCACAAATACGTAGGCGTCGGTGCGGTAGTCGGCAGGCGCACAATCAGTGGCAACAGACTCACCGTCGACAGAGCGCTCCGAGTCGGTCCCTCGGAAGCTTTCCATCAACCTGCTGTCGACGATCTCCAGTCATATACCGCGCATTGGCAACCTCGAGCCCCTCTTCACGTTCTGCTAGCGCAGCGGAGCCGCGAGTCCTGGGCATCTAACAGGAACGGCCCCGCCAACAGGAACGGTTGTCCATCGGGCTTCACTACCCGCACGAAAGATTCAAGAACCAATAGTTGTTATGGAGCTCACTGCGGAGGAAGGTTATCAGTCGTTTCATGACTCAAATGAATAAAACCTGTATACGTACTGATTCCTTGACTCCCCAGCTCAACTTCGCAAGCTCTGCCTTGACAGAAGGAATCATACGCACCATGATCACAATCGTGAAACGAACGCATCCGCGAGGAGGTTCATACTCAGCAGCCCTATCAACTTCATGAAGCCCGGCTTTCAAAACTGCGCAACCAGGATGTGATTCTGGATGCCCAGAAGGCAGGAGCAAAGCGAAGTCGGTGGCTGTGAAGCGGGGAACTCGGAGGTTCACGCTGACTTCCGGCCCGCCCCGGTCCGCGAGTTAGCGCCCGCATACAACCAAGCTCGGGCGCCAACGCTGCTTGCAACCTTCCCCTCAGATGCGCATACCAGAGCGAAGGACTCAGACTACAAGCTCTCTAGGGAACTATCAATCCGAAATTCCTGTTACATTCTAGATTCTACAAGTACATTTCACCAAGCACTTTCTTTCCTTTGTCGCGCAGAGTCGTATCGACTTCTCGATTGTCGTTCAGTTCTTCAAACCCTCGAAGAACGGGTAGTCAATATACCCGACGGGGCTCTTGTGGATATAGAACGTCTCGCGGTTGTATTTGTTCAATTGCAAGTCTTTCTGGAGCCTCAGTGGGAAGTCGGGCTAGCCACGAAAACACAAGTCAGCCAACAAACCACAAATCACAAACCGCGAATATAGCAGAATCTAGGACACTCACGTTTGCAAGGAAGTTCCGCCCAAACACCACGAGCGCGTCCCACTTCTCCGCCGCCTCGATGCCATTCTGCCTCTTGTACCCGCCCGCGGTCAAGAACGCGCGGTCGCGGGGCCAGATGTCGCGGAGGAACTGGTTCGACTCCTGCGCAGAGACCCCGCTCGCCGCGTCCGAGTCGCCCTTGATGACGGGCTCGACGACGTGGATGTACGCGAACTCGGGGAGCCTGTCGCGGATCTGCGTCGTCACGTACGCGAAGGTCGGCTTCGGGTCCTTCATGCCCATATCTGCGAAGAAACACCACAAGCACGCGATGTTCAGAGTTAGAATCGCTACATAGGACGGAATATGGAGGCTGCGTACCCTGGAAGGTCGACCACGGGCTGAAGCGGATGCCGGTGCGCTTTTGCCCGACCGCCTTGGATACCGTCTCGGCCACCTCGAGCGTGAACCTCGCACGGCCCTCGACCGAGCCTCCATACTCGTCCGTGCGTTTGTTCGTCTCGTCCTGGATGAACTGGTCCAGCAGGTAACCGTTGGCATTGTGGATCTCCACGCCGTCGAAGCCCGCCTTGTGCACCGCGTTGTCCGCGGCGGTCGCGTACAGCTGCACGTACTCCTTGATCTCGGCCTGCGTGAGCGGGCGCGGCGTCCCGCCGCCCGCCATGGGCACGTCGGACGCGGACACGAGGTCGTATGCGGGGTTCTCGCGCTTCAGCTGCGAGGGGTCCGCCGCGCGTCCGAGCGCCCAAAGCTGCAGGTAGATGAAGGAGCCCTTAGCATGCACGGCGTCTGTCACCTGTACCCCAAATCCAGGACATGCAATTCAGTGCGGATTCTTAGATACGGGAGGTCTGCCACTTACCCTCTTCCACCCAGCTATCTGTGCGTCTGACCACACGCCCGGCACGTTATCGGCACCCCCCGCCTGCGGCGCGATGAACGTCGCCTCGGTGATGAGGAGCGTCCCGGGCGTGCTCGCGCGCTGCGAGTAGTATTCGACGGCGAGGTCGCCGTGGACGTGCGCATCGTCTGCGCGGTAGCGCGTCAGAGGGGCCATGACCACCCGATGGGCAAGCTGCAGATCGCCCAGCTTGTAGGGCTGGAAGAGCTTAGGCTGGGTTGAGGACGTCATGCTGCTGCTGTGACTGCTGTTGACTTCACTGGTGATGAAGGTGATGAAGAGAAAGGATAGAGTTCAGGAGCCAGCTGTATCGTCTTATATACCTGTCGAGGCCCATGGTGGAATCTGGATGTCCACTCCTTCGATGTCAGCGAATCCCAGAGGTAGAGAGATTGCGCATGGTCCTAGTAAGTATAGGCGGTCCCCTTTACTAGCCTTACAAATGTCGTCATCGCGCGGCTCTAACACTCGGCCGCAATCAACGAATCAGAACAGTTGGTGCACACCGAGGGCGCTCCTCTCCCCCCTAACACGGCAACCGGTATCGTTCACCCGGTCGCTTTTCGAAAACCTAAAGACAAATGCAATTTTGTGAGTAAGAGAACAAACAGACCGCGAGCTCGACTCAGAGAAACAGCTTGTCAACTTCGGCTTATTCAGACTTTGGCCGAATTACAATGTAAGGACTTATAAATAAGTAATCCTCGTTCTTACTTCGCTTTGTACTGACTTGACTAAGCATCCTCCTTTCATGACTTGAGCTATTGACATTACCGGCAGCACGCACCAGAAGCACAAAGCACTTGGCAATTCAGGAATCCTCCGGTCGATGTCCTATCGTCTCCATACATCGAAATCGCAGAACAGCTTCCATACACCAGAACCTGATCACGTTCACCAGCCCGAGTTCCAATATATGTGCCACGCCATCGACGACCACCTGCTCGCCGCTGCACCTGCCCGGGGGCCAGACTCACCACCCGAGCTGCTCCGCGGTCCACCCAGACATCTTCCCATCAGGCCCGATCTTGTTGCACAACCGCTCATAGCGGTCGAGCGCTGTGATCCTCGCGAAGTCGAGATCACTAAGCTTGGGCAGCTGCACGGCGGCCCTCAGTCAGCGTTTTCTCCCTCGCATGGAGGGGATCCGGGCACGGGATATGGTACGCACGTTGATGTTGTCCCGCTGCCGCTGCGCGTCGCTCGACTTGCACACGGGCACGACGCCGCGCGCGACGTGCCAGGCGAGGATGATCTGTGCGCTTGAGACGCCGTATTTCTTCGCGAGCTCGAGGATCACGGGGTCGTTCCGCACCGTGCCGTATCCTGCATGGCCAGTCCATGAACACGGACCCATCTCACTGCGATCCATTCAGACAAAAGAAAGGGAAGCGTACCTGTAGGCGTATACGCGCACGTCACGATCCCCTTCTCCCCTTGCCACTGCTTCAGCTCCTCCTGCTGCAAATACGGATGCATCCTGCCCCATACCACACCGTCAGCCTTCCCTATCTCACGTTCAATGAACATGAAGCATGACTTACTCGACCTGATTCAGCGCCGGCACGATCTTCGCCGTCTCGAGCAGCTCCTCGAGCGTCCGGATCGAGAAGTTCGACACGCCGATCGCGCGCACCTTGCCGTTCGAGTTCGCCAGCACGCGCTCCATCGCGGCCCAGGTGTCCTTGAAGTCGACGGCGGAGTCGACGCGGTAGTTGCCTTCCGCGTCTTTGGGGTCGCGGTCGTCGTCTGGATGTCGGCCGTGTCAGCAAGAAACACACAAGGATGAGTACGCGTTTGCGCATTGAGAGAAGGATATCGAAATGGGAACGCACTGTCGTAGACCATGGCGATAGGGAAATGCATCAGGTACTACATTCACATTCACCCCACCACTCATCAGCTCATCCGCCACTTCCAATCGCAGCGAACCACTCACCAAATCGATATAGGTCCCCAGCGCGTCCAACGACCGCTCCACGCTCTCCTCGACCATCCTCGCGTGGTGCCATCTACGTACACGTCCAGCCGGTCGTCAGTGCTTCTTCTCTCTTCTGGGAAGCTAAAGTACGCACGGCAGCTTCGTAATGACGAAGATCTCCTCGCGCGGGATGCCACTTTCCCGGATCGCCTCCCCGACATACTGCTCCGTGCCTACACGCCATGACCCGTCTCAGCCTCAAAAAGAAGTGCCCTAGAAATGAACGCACCATATCCATACGCAGTATCCAGCAGCCTATACCCCGACTGCGTCCCCCGTAGCCAATCCCCTCAACAACAGGTAAGAGTGAAAACGAAGAGCAGACGCACCTTCAGTGCAGACAGGATCCACGGCTTCGACGTCGCCCACTGCTCCGGCGTCGTCCCGCTCCAGCAGCCCAGCCCTGTATCCCACATACATTAGTATACTGCATGCCGCATATAGGCACCATACCGCTGGGGCAGAGATCGGATGCAGGTATAGTGGCGGGGACGCACCGAGGGCAGGCATCTCCACCCCGTTCGCATTCGGCAGCTTCACCTTCGGGAGCGAGGCGGCCATCGGTGCAGCTACAGCGTGCTTGATAGATCGATCTAGCTAGTAACTGCCGAGTCTATACCTAGCCCGCAGTGTTTCAAGCTTCAAGCTCAGATCGCGATGAGCGAACAGAGCAGTATGGTATATGTATCCGCCCCGGGCCTCTGCACCATTGATAGCACCAGCATCACTGGCATGCATCATGCATACGGCCCCCCCGCGCCGGCCACCCACAGCTGACAAGTGCCGCCGCACAGACACAAATAGCCACGCTTCGGCGGTGGCCCGTCGTCCGTCGCATGCAGTTGCCGCCGGGTCCAGCACCGCAAGGACCACTGGATCTTGTAGCTGCAGGTGTAGATGGCATCGGATGCGGGCTGGGATAGCGCGTGGTCGCATGACGCGCAGCATACCAGGTGACCGATACCCTGTATATATATGCGTATGTATGGACGGATGAAACGAAACGGATGTGTATCAGCCATCTGTCAAGCTCAAGTTGCCGCATTGGTGTATGTGGGTATGCAGGGGTTGGGAGGAGTGCAAACCTTGCTTTGTTCTGCGAGTGGGATGGGGATGGAGGTTCCTTTGGTTCGGTGCCGGGACCGGGGCCGGTGTGCGTGTTCTGGGGGGGCTGGTATCTTGAAGAGAGTCTGCAGAGCTGTCTGAGGTACTAATTAGTTGCGTATCCGCACGCGAATGCGGGGGCAGCAGGCTGAAGCTTTCACGGTCAGCATGCCATGCTCTCGACATTGAGCTTACCTACCGTCACCTCACCGTCAACGTTCGCGTCAGCACCCCCATCCAAACCCGCACCTCCGCACCACCCGCATCTCGTAACGCCCACGCGCGTGAGTAGCGCGCCCCTCAAAGCAGCCTAGATCCATACGAAAAGTCAGTGCGGCGTCCAAAGGGGGGTGATCCGGACCTGCCAGCGGGCTGCATATGCATGTTCCGCCCAGGAACGACGCCAGAAACAAGGAACGAGGAACCGCGGCCCGCAGCTGTCAATGCAGCCTGCAACATCGAGAAGAGAAAGAAGGAAAGACGGAACCGAGGGGGAAGACTGGTGCTGAAGCTGTCAATGGGAGGAAGAGGGTGATTCAGAAGACCGTTGAAAGCGCGAGCAAGGAAGGAGAAAATAGAGAAAAATATTAGCATGGGGAGCCTCTAAGATACAATACGTACACCACCGGAACTGGTACCACCACGCACGCGCGATCGAGCCAACAAACAACAATCTCCGACCAACAGCCAGCCAACAACATCCACTCGGGAAAAAAAGGCAAAACAGCGAACAAAGGGAGCGTAAGAGTGTAAGCTTAAAGACGAGGCAGGAAGTGGAAAGTGGGAGAGCGAACAAGGTGGGAAATATAGAACAGGAAGAATAGTCGTTAAAAGTAGTAGGGAGCGAAGGAGGGGGAGGAGAGGGAGGTAAAGGAAAATAGGATAGGATAGGCGTTATGTCGTACGTATGGATGCATGTGTAGATATGGAACAGGTATTGTGGGTGTGTGGATTGAGAGAAGACGTCAACGCGAGCGCGAACGTGGAAGCAAGAAGGACGCAGAACGGGGAAAGCGCAAGTTCGAAGTCTGAGCTTAGACCTTGGACGCGCCGATGGGAAGAAAAACAAGACGGAGGCAGAGCGAAGCGAGATCTAGTCCAAAGCCAGATTCCAAATTCTTCATTCCGGGTGGTCAGACAGGGATACGCACACGAAGAGCAGCGACTACCGCTTCCTCTTCACTGCGCGATCGTCCTCGCCACCCGACATCATGCCCGCCATGCCCTCCCCGCTCGCGCCGCTGCCTTCGCCCTCGACTTCGCCAACGCTGCTGCCGCTCCGCGAGCCATCGGCCTCCGCTTCTGCCTCAGCCTCAGCTTCACCATCCATGCTCGGCATAGGCGAACCGCGGGGTAACAGAGCGTCCGGCTCGTCAACGACCATCGCCTCCGAATCTTGCTCCGGCTCGACGCTGCCGCCATTCTCCACATGCGGGGGTACCGCCGCGGGCTCGACATCGCTGTCCTCCTCCGCTAGGTCGAGGACATTTGGCGGGCGGCGCACGCGCGCGGTGCCCACGCCGCTCTCGTCGACCTCCGTCTCCGGCTCGCGCTCCTGCTCATCCTCGACGTCCACCTCGACATCGACCTCCACGTCCGCCTCGAGATCGGCGAACGTGCGGCAGAGCGGACACGAGAAGGCGGGATGGTGCGTGTCGAGCATCGGCCGGATGCATTTGTAGTGGAACGCGTGCGAACAGGGCGCGATGAAGAGTGCCTGCTGTATCGAAACGGCGAAGAGGCCTGCGGGGGGTCATATGAGAAAAAAATGACAAACGTAACGTAAAGCGAAAATGGAAGGTGGGGAGGATGGGAACGAGGGTGGGGGTGATACGTACAGATGCAGCAGTCGCCAAAGCCCGACTTGGGCACGCTCTTTTTGGGCCCGGATTTTGCCCCGGCAGCAGCAGCCTGCAGCGGCTCCGCGAGGGCCTTGAGCTGGCGCAACGCATTTGTGCTGCGAGTCCGTTCAGTAACGCGTAACTGCGGAAAAGTGCAGAAAATGCAGCCACTGACTTGAACGCATTCGCCGAGTTCTGCCACTCCCTCCCAATCTCGATGCGGATCCGCACACACTTGTAGATGTCCTCGGTGCCGCCCTGGTAGTCCACACCCAGCTGCAGCGTGTCGCCGTCCTTGATTTCGAACGCCCTGCTCTCCTGGTTTGCCGCGGACAGGCGGACGTGGTTCAAAAACGTCCCACTCGAGCTCTTCGTGTCGCGAATGAAAAACTTTCCGCCCGCCTCGCACCACACCTCCGCGTGTGCGCGGCTGACGACCTTGCTCTTGAACGCGAGCTTGTTCGAGCCGAGCGCATTGTGCGCAGCGACGCCCATGCCCGAGCGGTCCGTGAAGCGCCCGATGCGCAGCGGGAGGTCGTGCTCGGCGACGTCGCGCATGATCGGCTCGAAGCGCAGCGAGCGGCGCGAATCGATGTGGGGGACGAGGCGGATGCGGTGCCTTGGGCCTGCGGACAGCGCCGAGGGCATAGCGCTTGTGGGGGCAGATGCCGCGATGCCCGGAGTTGGCGCGGCGTGGGAGGTGGATGTGTTGATGGGGCGTGCGGCGACGATGGGGGCCTGTGGTGTCGTCGTGCTTGCGAGCGTCCCGCCCGAGCGGCGGCGGCGCAGGATCTGGCCGAATGTGTGGGCGCTGGCGGGGACGCTGCCTGAGGGGGTCTGGAGCGCCGGTGCGCCTGCGGGGCGGCGGCGGTGGCTTCCGAGGCCGGGCGAGGGCGGGTTCATGGTGCTGGAGGGCGCGTTGGTGACGGGGGACGGGAGAGAGGGAAGTGGCGGAGAGTTGCGGGTGGTGTCGAGAACGGGTTGGGCGGCGTGCGAGTGAGAAGCGCCGCGTGGGCGGGCGCGTAAAAAGGAGCCGAGGATGCCAGTCGTTGTCTGGCGCAAGGGCGGGCTTTCTGCCGACGGCGAGGACAAAGAATCCATTAGCAGGACAAAGCCAGAGTCCTCGTGGGCGGGGTTGCTGTCTGGCTCGTGGTCGGCGTCTGGGGTGGATCGGATCGAGGTGACAGACTGGACTGATGTACGGCGCTGGGCACGGGAGGAGGCGCGTCGGGGAACGACAGTGGTGACAGAGTTGAGAGAAAAGCGGTTCTGGCGACGACGACGGCGACGGTCGTCGGTTGAGGAGGAGGGGGAGGAGGAGGCTTCAGAGGAAGAGCTGGACGACGAGCCCAGCGCCACCGCGCTCTGCTTGAGCCAAATCAGGATGTCAGCCACCATCAATCAAACCGAATAAAAAAACAATAGAAAATGAATGAAGAGTCTAGTAAAGTCTCCGAAGACCAAGTCAAGACCAAGGTCCGGTGCGAGCAAGTCTTTCTGTGTTCTGTCTCTGCCCTCCTTAAGTATATCTCTCGTGTCTCTACCCCGGCGTCGCGTCGCCCAAACCGCCAATTCCCCGCACAGGTATGTCCATGTGCTGCCGCTGACCCCTCCCACGGATCATTTTCTCTCGCAACTCATATCCACAGCGCTCCCAGTCTGCACTCCCTCTGTATCGCCCTCGCGCACGTAAGCCCTATATAGCCTCGGACGTGCGCCCTCCACTCCGCTCCCGACACATGACAGCAGCTTTCCGCGGCACAGACACGCCAATGGGCGCAAGGCTGCATTTCCCGCGCAGGTGCTATGGCGACAACGCTCTGTGCCCATTCACACAGGATCATACAAGTGTCTAGTACTAGTATCCTTGTTTTGGACCGTCCTGCACCAATGCGGGCCGTCCCCCACAGCCGCGTTGGCTCCCATCGCGCTACATTCGCCGGCGACCCTGCAATCCTGGGAAGACCACTTTCGTGCAAGCATCCTCCATGCAATGATGTTATGAACGACTCGGGACTCTCCTCGTCGCCTCCGCCTCGCTGCCGACCGCCGATCGAGCCTTTCGCTTGCCGCAAATCCCCCTGACCCCGCAATGAACGTGCCAAGTCGAGCCTTCTCCGAACTTAACTGATCTCGCCCGTATCTCCATGGGTCTTGTCTTCGCTGTCACTGAAGCTTGGAAAACGCATTCCGCCTTTCGCTCGGCCGTGGTCTTATCTTGCGCACCCAGGCCATCGTGCATCCCCATTCTCGTTCGACATTCCGTTCTGATTGTCAGATTAATCGGCGCGGTCAGCAAACGTCTGCATATGTACACTCAGTCGCGCTCTGGAGTCAGGATACCGTGACGCAGTGGCTCGCACGACATTTGCACCGACTGCGATTCGTCCCAGCCGCTTCGTTGACATATTGACAACATCCATCCCTGTGCACTCCGGTGTATTACCTACGCCTCCTAAATGCCACTTTTCCTTCTGCTACAACTCCGATGGCTTTGGTGCCATGAATCATGAATCAGGATGACTTGCGACGCTTGCAGACATTAATAGCACTGGTACGTCGTCGTCCTGTTGAATCGCGCAGCTACCAGCGTCCAGCGACCCTCGAGCATTGACATCTCCCAGCGCCCAAGTAAGTGACGTCACAAAACCGACTCCCCTCCCTGCAGGGGAGTATTTCGCTCTTTCCAGTACATTTTTCCCTCTCGTTCCACGACGCACGTGTGGTCTCACATTAACATTTATAATAATGCTGCAGGAACAGGTGGTCTTTTCCCAGAAATGCACCTAAATCAGGCTTAGACCTCCTCATCAATGGCACGTCCGAAGACGTGTCCTGTGACACTGGTTTCCTACATGCACCTCCTCGTTATCAACGACCTGATCAATGCCTATAGCCTAACGTTGCAATCGCAATCACCACGAGACGCAGAAGCCGATATCATCGCGCGCGCGCGTTGGATGCTCTACCGCTGATTGACTCTGCGCGTAGACATCGGACAGGCATGAACTTGCTGGTGGTGGTAGCAACGAGGATGATGCAGTTTCGCTTGTATCGATACCGTGTTGGTACAGTAGTAAGTTGCATGCTAGCCTCGATCGTGCGTCAGGAAAGAGACCGTGATAGATGACGTTCAAAGCTATATATCATTTATTTGTACTTACACAAACTACAGAGCCTTCGATCAATATACAATTCTTTACATCCCACCCCACAGCCCTTGTGCTCAGACATCACAATTCTTCTTCTTCCTCCTCTTCCTCGCCCTCATCCTCTACCTCTTCTTCCTCGCTCTCGCCCTCCTCACTACTCTGACAATCCGACCCTACCATCTTCCGCGTCCGCCAAAACACGCGCTCCTCCAACAGCTCCTCCAGCTCCTCCAGCGTCCGCCCATCCGGCCGATGCACGCCCTCCTCCCCCGCACACTCCTCCACTACGAGCATCTGCATCTGCGCGCCCGCCTCCCGGCGGCGGCGCAGCGCCGCACCGAGGCGGCGCCACATCGCGCCGCTGAAGTTCGCCGCGGGGAAGCTGAGCAGGCGCAGGCGCGGGAGGAGCAGGCTGCGCCAGTCCGCCTCCGTATCACGCCCTAAATCATGCTCACCGTCAGGCCCGTCGCCAGCAAACGCGTCGAGAAAGCCCGCGAGCAGCGACGCGCTGTCCGCCTCGGGCCCGTTGCTGAGGAAATGCAGATCCTCGAGCCGGCGCATGGGCGCGAGCGCGCGCAGCCAGGTCTCCCGCGGGAGCGCGCGGTCGATGTTGAGCTCGATGTAGGTCGTGTGTGTGAGGCTCAGCTGCGCCAGGATCGCGCCGAGGTCGAGAGGGGCGGCGGTGTTGGCGGGGCCGGCGACGTCCGAGTCGGAGTCGGAGTCGCTGTCGTCGTCTTCGGGCTCGCGCAGGACGACGTGCAGCTGGGTGCCCAGCGGCCCGTCCGGGTCGCTGAAATGCCCAACCTCATTCTCTAGGTCGTCGTCCACATCGATATTTGACTCATCAGAGTCATCGTCCTCCATGTCCTCCTCGTCGCGCGGCCGCACGCGCCCCGCGACCTCGAGTAGATGCGCGTTCAAGAACACAAACACGTCCGTGACCCTGCGCATCGCCGGCGCCGGGACGTTCTCGAGCAGGCTCAGCGCGACGACCGTGGGCGCGACCTCCCGCGGGCCCCAGCTGTCTATCTCGGGGCTGTCATACAGCTCGCAGTCGAGGTACAGCGAGACGTGCGGCGGGAGGACGAAGTAGCGCAGGAACTGGTCCACGGCGGTCGCCGCGTCCGTGCTGATGCGGATCTGGCGCAGCCGCGGCAGCACGATCCTGTGCGCGAGGTCGGGGGCGTGCAGCGGGTACGGCGATGCGGGTGCCACGACGGGCTCGTGCGGCAGTGCGCCGATGAGCACGAGCGTCTCGAGGCGCGTCCACGTCGCGACGCACGCGGCGAACGCGGCCATCGGCTCGTCCTTCCAGAGCGTCGGGTGCCGCAGCGCGACGTGCGTGAGCGAGCGGAAGAGCGGCGCGGAGGGCGGCAGCTGCACGCGGCAGGTGAGCGCGACGTCGAGCAGGCGCAGGCGCGGCGTGTGCTGCGCGAAGAGCGTGTCCGTGCACTGCAGCCAGTGGTTGGCCCCCGCGTTGACGAACTCGCTGCCCGAGCAGCCCGAGCACGCAAGTGAGAGCGCCTCCAGGCGTGGCGCGGGCCTGCCGTCGAAGCACTGGAATACCATGGCCACGAAGTTGTGCTGCGCGGCGATGATCTTGACGTCCGTCATGCGAGAGAAATGAGGTAAGGCAATTTGGAGAGCCTTGATCGCGCCGGGGAGATTGGGCTGAGTCTGGTCGATGCATAGTTCGAGGGGCATCTGGCGCGAGCGGCGGATGCACGCGTTGGTCCATGCGGGGTTGTGCGTGAGCTGCGTCCAGAGAGCGGGGTAGCCCAGTGCGAAGGTACGCCAGCGCTTGCACACGTACAGAATGTCTGTCCAGGACGGCGCTTCCACCGCAGCCTGCCATTGGCATGGCGTGCGCGGGGGAGAGGGCTGCTCTGGAGGGTCAGTCCCTAAGATCTCGACCCTGAGGGAGGAATCGCTTGGGAGCAGGAGGCGGAAGATGGTACCGAGGATCTCATTGGGGAGGCGGGAGATGGGAGGATCAGTGGACCACGGGATTTGGTTGGTGGGCTCCTTCCGAGCCTGCGGAGGACCGCTCGTCGGAAGACGACGCATCCGTGTACTATATATCAAGACACAGTAAGGCATCGCCGAAACATACTATACGCATACTGTAGCTCACCAGTGATGCGGTCGTGTAACTGTCGATCAACTCCGATACTGCTAGTGGTTGGGCCACACGGGATATGATGACGGTGGAGTACTGCAGGAAAAGGCGGACTGGTAGGTCAAACTATTATGCCCCTTATATAGGTCAGGGCTGCCAGAAAAACGTACTGTCCATTGTTCTACATGTGTGAAGTGCATCGCTTGTGCATCCGGTGGACAAGGCTTGCCTCCGAGAGAGAGGCTGGCACTGGCAGCGGCAGCGCAATGCGGCAGTTTGCGTAATCTCATCTAATCTTCAATGCTCTTCGAGGCAAGCACATGTATTCCCGGGCCCGACTTTCAGATTACTTTGACCTCAGGTTCCCGCTAGACGAAGAATATTCTATCATCCTTCTGAATCATGGAGAGGAGACGTGAGCGCCAGCTTGGTCCACCCACAGAAGGCGATGTCCCTCATCAATATCCGTCACGCGGCGCAGCAGTAAGTATGCTGTGACTCTGCAGTCAAATTATTGTACATGTACAGTTTATTGCAAGGAGACGCCCGAAATTTGCTAAAGCTAATGCGCTAACACATCGCTGTACCGTGCTGCATCTTCCTCTTCCTCCCGTCGTGCTTGCTCTGCAAACAAACTAACTCGCTCCGAGGGATCGCATGCCCGAATCTCATCTACAACTTCCCATGTCATGCCAATATCCAAGACCTCATTCAGCTCCTTGGAGGTCCGCTCGTCTGGGCGATACCGGCTGCTCTCCTCCCCCCACGCAATGAGCATATCCAGGTGTATCCCCATCGAGCACCGGTAGCGCAAGACTGCAAGAAGGTGCCGCCATTTCGCGGGAGTGAAGTTGGCGACGTGGATGTCGAGGATAACCAAGCGCGGCAGGAGGAAGCTCTGAATGAGGTGTGATATCGAACTGAATACCACATCGCCAGGGTGCAAGCCATTCTCAGGCGACACGTCGCCCGCAAATGCGTCAAGAAAGCCGTGCAGCAGCGACACATCGCTGCGCCCCACGCCAGTGAATTGGAAGCGCAGACTCTCGAGCCTGCGCATCGGGCCCAGCACCCGCAGCCACGTTTCCTTGGAGAAATGGCGGTCGATCCAGAACTCCAGATGACGGAGATGCGCGAGGTTTAGCTGGTTAAGGATGGAGCTGAAGAAGTCGGCGTAAGGACCTGCTGCATCGGAGGCGGCAGTGTCGGAACAAGGTGTATGAATGTCCTTGTTTCCATTCAGCCAGAGGTTCAGTTGAACAGTCCAGGGAGTTGAACTGTTCAGGCTCGGGCATGCTGACATCATGGCTTTGAGCTGTGCATCGGCTTCGTCCTGATCATCCTCGCTATCTTCATCCAAATCGTCTGCGGAGCTGGTGCAGAACCGTTGCCCAGCCACCTCGAGAACATCTTCAGACACGCCTACCCGTAGATGTTCTACTGCACGCACCACAGTGGCCGGCACGTTCTCCAGCAAGCTCAGCGCCACCACGGCAGGGTCCACATCGTGCGCACCCCACTCTGCGCTAGCAAAAAATAGCTCACAGTCTAGATACAACGAGACAAAGGGTGGCAGGACGAGGTAGCGCAGGAAATGGTCAACACTTGTCGCGGGCTCGTCATCGATATGAATCCGCTTGAGATGGGGAAGCGTGATTTTATGGGCTTGCTCCGGCGTCGGCATTGGGTAGGGTGGAGTAGGTCCGGCAGTCACGAGCTCCCACGGCAGAGCATTGTTGAGCACGAGTGTCTCGAGAGCAGTCCAATTTGCCATACAGCTAACAACATCAACCATCAACTCGGGCTTCCAAAGCAGCGGCTCGCTGATCTCGAGGTATGTCACAGAGCAGAAGAGAGGAGCAGACGGTGGGATCTGGAGTCGGCAGTAGTGGTCAAGTGCTAACGAGCGCAAGTTCGGCATCTGGTGTGCAAAGAGAAATTCGGGGTCCTCCAGCCAGTCGAAGTCCTCGTCGGCCTCCGTACAACCTCCGCACGAAAGTGAGAGTGTCTCCAAGCGCGGCGCCGGCGTCGTCTTGAAGCACTTGAACACGAATGACAGGAAATCGTGCTGACCGGCGACGATCGTTGCTTCCCTTACGCGGTGAAAGTGTGGTATCACCATTTGGAAGGCCATCAACGCGCCGCGGAGGTTGGCCTCTGTTTGCTCGATGTACAGCTCGAGGGGCATCTGGCGCGAACGGCGGATACATTCGATCAGCCATGCGGGGTTTTGTGTGAGCTGGGTCCAGAGAGCGGGGTAGTTCACCGCGACGGCGCGCCAGTGCTGACATACATATAGGATGTCTGTCCACGAAGGCGCCTCTGTCGCCTTTTGCCATAGCGTGCGGTGAGGGGCTGGGGGAAGGAGCGGCTTGCGTGTGTTCGCGCGCATCACTGAAATGCGCATCACTGAAATCTTATCTGTAGCGGCGAGATTTCTTGGGAGGAGTAGGAGGAAGATCTTCCCAAGGAGCTCGACGGGGAGGCGATATATAGGAGGATCGGTGGACCACGCGACATGACCGGCAGGCTTGACTCTCATCTGCGTTTGCAAGGGAGTAGAGGTTGGAAGACGCCACATCCGAGTACTGCAGATTAAGAAGCCGTCAAGCATAACCAGTACGCATCATGAAGGTATTCAAACTCACCAATTACGCGGTGAAGCGACTGCGACGGGGCTGTTTGCGGCTCAAAGGGATATGGCAAGAGTGTCAGCGGAGGAAAAGGCAGACTCGGCCGCGGAGTATCTATATCATCGACACCTTATAGATAAATTCTGAGAGGCGTACCTTGGCAACGGGAGGCATGGGCCACTGCTGTCTATTGTTTTCCATGGGTCTGCAACACAAGACCTGCCTCTTCGAGGAGGCAACGGTTACCCGAGTCGTCGAGTCGCAATTTCTATTATGTTGTGTATTTGCGCGATCTAATCTTATCTCTGATTCGAGTGATCAAACAATGATACCGTGACCCGCCGCTACTACTCATCCTCCCCTTCATTCACGTTCTCCTCCCACTTTTCTTCATCCCTCTCCCCCTCCATAATCCGACAACACTCACAGCATGCACTCGCGTAATCAATTAATTGCCAGATCACTTTCACCCTCAAGTCTTCATCCAATTCCTTGCAGGTCTGCTCGTCTGGGCGGTACTGGCTGCCCTCCTCCCCACGCGCAATGAGCACTTGCAGCCGTGTGCCTGCATCGATCCGGTGACGCAGGATCGTGATGAGACGCTGCCATATTGCGGGGCCGAAGTTGGCCGTGTCGACGTCAAGGATACGCAGGCACGGCAGGAGGAGGCCATGCATGAGATGCGGACGTGAGCCGAACTCCTCTTCGCCATAGTGCGGCTCGGGCTCAGCCTCAGCCTTGGTAGCGGCCATGCATGCAGGATCGTGCACACGCGGCACATCGCCAGCGAATGCTTCAATGAAGCCGTGCAGCAGCGACGCGCCGTCTCGCCCGACCCTAACGCAACGAAAGCGCAGATACTCGAGCCTGCACATCGGGTTCAGTACTTGCAGCCACGTCTCCTTTGAAAAGTGTTGATCAATCTGAAGACTGACGATGTCGTTGGCGCGCACGAAGCTCAGCCGCCCGAGTATGCAACCAAAGTAGTCGAACGGGCTCTCGGCGAATGTGACGTTGGCCCCGCCAGGTGGCGCATTGGGATTCCTGTTCTCGCGCAGGACAAGGTGTAGCGGGGGGACATGCTGGAAGCTGTCTTCATCTTCCGGGTATGGGTCTGCTGCCATGAAGGCATCGAGCCGGGCCCGAGTTTGAGCATGGTCGCCCTCGGCATCTTCATCCAAATTGTTCAATGTATCGTCGCTGGTGTACATGTACCCGATCACCTGAAGGAGATCCTTGTTCAAGAATATCCTAAGGTTATCCATCAAGCGCGTCGTGGTGGCTGGCACGTTCTCCAACAGGCTCAGCGCCACCACGGCTGGGTCTACGTCGTGTATGTTCCAGTCCACATTCTCGTCAAATAGCTCACAGTCCAGGTGCAGCAAGACATATGGCGGTAGGATGAGGTGGCGCAGGAAATGGTCCACACATGTGGCGGAGTCCCCAACGATGCGGATCTGTCGGAGGTGCGGGAGAGCAATTCTGCACGCAGGGACCGGCATTGGGTAGGGCGGACGGACGCCGGAGGCTCCGGCCATGTATGGCAGAGCCGCCAAGAGCACGAGCGTCTGGAGCCTCGTCCAGTTTGCGATGCAGCTGATGAAGTGTTCCACTGACACATACTTCCAGAGTCTTGGGTCGCTGACCTCGAGGTGGGTCAGGGAGTAGAAGAGCGGGGCAGAAGGCGGAATCTGCAGGCAGCAATGGTGCACAAGGTTCACCGTATGCAAGTTCGGCGTGTGCTGCGCAAACAGAGCCTCAGGATGTTCCAGCTGGTAGCAGATCCTAGGGTCGGAGATCTGCAGGCAACCCGTGCACTCAAGCGAGAGCTTCTGTAGACACGGCGCCGGCGTCATCTCGAAGCACCAAAGCACATATGCCATGAAGTCATGGTAGTCGGCGACGATCTGCACTTCCTTCATGCGGAAGAAATGTGGCAGAATCGCTTGGAGGGCCATCATCGCGTTACAGTGGTTGGATGCCGTCTGCTCGATGCTCAGGTCGAGGGGCATCTGACGCGAGCGGCAGATGCATTCTATCGCCCACGCGGGGTTGTGCGTGAGCTGGGTCCAGAGAGCGGGGAAGTTCAGCCCGACGGTCTGCCAGCGTTGGCACACGTACAGAACATCTGTCCAGGGCGGCGCTTCCGTTTCGTTCTGCCATGCCGTGCGATGAGGGGCCGGGAGAGGGGCGACGTTGGTGGCTTCCTGCCACATCTCTGCGGCGGTGGCTTTGCTTGTACACAGGAGAAGGAAGATTTTGCTGAGGATTTCGACAGGTAGGCGGAATATTGGAGGGTCGGTGAACCGCGAAGTTTGGACGGTGGGCTCCATCCTAATCTGCCGGGGAAAAGTGTCCGTGGACAAGGCTCTGAGACATCAATACAGGGTATACATACTATAACTCACCAGTACTGCAGTGGAATAGTCGTAGAATGTCTTCTAGTGGGATGCCACTGCCGGTGATCATGGGCTATAGGGGAAGGCGATGAAGAAGCGGGATAAGGCGGATTCGACGAACGCCTGACGTTCGCACTTTTATACAAGTCAGCGTCGGAGAAAGCACCTTTGTGTTTGGAGATATGCGCAATCGTCGTCTATCGTTCTCCATGTTTTTGTACTGGTTGTGTGCAGAAGGGGATAATGAATCCTTGTCGCACAATCTATTCTGCTTGAAAGTCAGTCTTTGAAGCCGCTCCTGCGACTACTTCAAATGCCGCTGTCATTTATGTAAAGCTCGCATTCACATAAATAACATTGAAACAATAGACATCGTAAGAATACCTGGTACTCCACAGAATGAAGATGAAAAACAGTCAAAGGGATCCATACTTACAAAGCCCGCATTTGATCACTATCTCGCTTCATCGGGATCGGACATACGATCGACATAAACCGCTTGCGATGTCTTCCTTTGGCAGCTCCGTTTCGGTGACGACACGCAGCCGCAGGTCATGCGCCTTGCGATTCCGTCTCGCTTTCAAGGCGTCCAGAAGGATCTCCCACGTAGGGATGGGAAAAGACGGTTGTTCGACGCGCAGTTGCTTCAGGAAGGGCAATATGGGGGACCTCCCGTCCTTGACTCTTGGAGACGACAGCGCGCGGAAAAATTCCTCCATCTCGTGCCCATCGCCGGACATCAACACTACCAGGACACGCAGCTTCTTCATAGGCCGGAGAATGGTGACCCACGAGTCCATCGAGAGGCGATCACTAATGTCGAAGACGAGGGTGTCGAGCTTGGGGAGATTCAACGCATTGAATATGGCCACAAGGTCCCTACCCCTTTCAGCTTGGGCCACAACAACTGGCATATGTAGACGCAATGCCAAGTCCGATGTGAATTCCGGGTGGCGCTGTGGGTTTTGCATCTCGTCTATACGGCCCGCCAAGCCATAGATAGCGAAAATATCAGCGCGACAAATCCAAACTGCACTGGTGACGTGGGAGGACGTTTCGGGCGGAACGTGCCGCAGAACGTTAAGGAGGCACCTGATGTTGTACTGGTGTAGCACCAGATCAAGCTCGTCCGGAAGCTCGTTGCCGCACTCCAGGCTGAGACTCGTGAGGGGGTGGAGTTGGATGTGGCTCAGAAAATGGTTCGCATATTCGGCTGGATCGCTGACTTTGAGCTGGCGGAGATGCGGCATGCGTATAATTCGCCACGGAGGGGGAGACGGTGTGGTCGAAAAGTCGAAAATGTTCATGTGTCTCGGCAATGAATTCTGGAGAATGAGAGTGTGCATTTGCGTCCAGGTTTCCATGCACGTGATGAGGTCTTCCATGCTCTCCAGCGTCCACCGAAACTGGGACGATAGCTCCAGATGCGTCAGCGACTGGAAAATAGGGGACTGCATGCGAATATGGCCGAAATTGGAGCGAACGTATAGCCTGCGCAAGTTCGGAGCATTTCCTCCAGACAGCTGGCCGATCCATTCCTGGCCGAATCCCATCGCGGTGCCCAGCAAAGAATCCGACCCCCGGGACAGCGTCAGGGCTTCAAGTTTAGGAGCTGCCTTTCTCGCAAGGAGGTGGAAGAGCTTCGCGGACGCGAAGATGTCCCTGGACGTCTCGATGGACAGCTCCCGCACGCGATGCATGTTTTCGACCGCGAGGGAGATGACTCTCAACTTCTCATCCGGTTCCATCGCCGAGAGTGTCTCCCCCACCAACTTCAGCTCCAGCGGGAGTGAGCGAGACCTGCGAAGAGATGCTTCCATCCACTGAAGGTTGACGGCTTCGATGCGTGTCCAGAGGAAGGCATAGTCGAGTACATAGCTGCGCCAATAGTGGCAGACGAGCAAGAGGTTCGTCCAGGCCGACGTTCGGGTCTTCTCCTGCCATCGCGACCGCCCCGCTGCGACCCGAGGATTGGAAACCGGACAAGATTTGTCACTGTTGAAGACATACAAGAAGATGAGGCCCAGCAGCTCCGGCGACAGACGAAAGATGGGGCTGGATTGCATTATGAAGGCCCTGTCGCGTCGCGGTGGTACAACTGTAACCCACAAGGACAAGTATTTCATCCATAACTCGAAAGGAGGTCTTCGCGAGGAATTGGCGGCGTCGGATTGGCAGAGTGAGTAAACGCGATTGGGGGATGGATTTGAGTTAGAGCTCACCTTACACGCATTTCGAATTCCCTGCGAGGAGCAGAAAGGAGAGTGCGGTTATGAAGGGTGGGCGTCGGTATCTGCCGATACTTCCATCGATACTGAAAGGACGACTCACCGCGTGTAGTCGACGTGTACTGGCAAAGTGCCCCGGTCAGCGTGGTTCTAGAAAGGATAAGACTCACCGTCGAACACCTCGTGGGCGAAAACACGTTGAGCGTGAGATCGAGTCTTCACCAAGTATCTATTGGATAAATAAGACGTTCAGCGGCGTCGCCCGTCGTCGGACGTGTATAAAGATATCGTGCAATACAAGTAACTATACTACGGTAACAATCGTCCGTCGCGGGCCAAGATTATACACGACTACCAGCACAACAACAAGAGTAGGGGGTAAGGAGTCAGTGAACAGCAATCGTACCATCAACACGAGCATGAGCGTGCACATCAGTCGATTCGTGGGTGTCCGTTGGTTTCATCATCAAGAAATTCTAACTTCGTCGCGTCCTGCGTTCTGTCGGCAGCCCTGGGCCCCCCGCATCTAGGTCTTAGGGGATCAGCCGCTCCTTGTAACTTACTGCCCGAATCCAAATCTCCCCCGGCCGACTGCGCTCACGCAAAATCCTCCACACGCCCCTCTCCCGATCGCCCTTGACCTCACTGCCAACACGAGGCGGGAACGCCTTGCCGCACCTGCGCTGGAGGTCCGCGAGGCCTTCGTTCGTACCTTCCGCCTCGACGACAACAGTGCCCACCCAACCCGGATCGATTGCGCGCCGCTCGCCAGTAGGCAGAGTAATACTAAGAGGGGACGCGGCGGGATGAGCACGCGTGCGGGGATGTTGCGCACGGATCTGGAACGAAGAGCGGTGTGTCCAGCGCACGACGGTATGATAGGTGCCTTGAGGACTACATCGATGCATGCAATGATGAGACCAAGCCGTCAGATGAAAAAAAGGAGGCTCACGTTTCCGTCCGAACCCGATCCTGCAGCAATTGCAAGTTCGCAGCAATCTCCTCGCCCCACGGCGTCACATCGATATGAACAACCGGATTTTTGTGTTCACCAGCAGTGCGGATGACGCGATGGAAATACGACGGCGGAAAAGCAAGGTTCGGCAGGTATCCCGGGAGGTCGCCCGTTTGCGAGTAGGTATAATCAAGGTCCTTCATGAACACACACGCATCAGCCACCCAACTCAAAAAAAGCAAGAACGAAAATGCACGCACGATTAAATACCTCCCATCCCACACCAACCTTCCCACATTGCCCTCATCGCCCACCGCCGTATCCCACACCACATCCCCCGCCCTCATCAGCGGCAGCACGCCCGCCTTGCGCAGCTCCGCCTCGCACTCGAGCACGCTCGCGTCCGAGAGCCAGTCGCCCTCCGGCGAGCGCACAAACACGCGCAGCAGCGGCGCGCGGCGCAGGCGGAACAGCGGGCTCTGAAACCGCCCGCTGTTGCTCCCGGTCGAGCGCGTGGGAGTCGGCAGCTGCGAGTGCGAGCCGTTGTTGTGCGAGTACGTCGAGAACGTGGGCGACGGCGCGCGACTGCTCTGCCGCGACGCGGACCTCCGCGCGAGGCCCGACGCGCCGTTACTCCACGACGGCGGCGGGCCCTCACTGCGCTGCCGCGCGTGCGTGAGTCCCCGATCGAGCCTGCGCGTCAAAGCCAGCGCGCGGTCCTCCGCCTCTGCCTGTTCACGAAGACGCAGGACGACGCGGGTGTATGACCGCGCGGCGCGCTTCATCTCGCGCGTGAGCTCTGGCACAATGGGGATGCGCGCGAACGCGTGCGGCGGGAGCGAAACGCCCTGCATATACGCTGCGAGCTGGCGCAACGACAGCCTGATCGGCTCGTCCCTATCCCACTTCTCCTTCGCATCCTCGCCCGCCCCCGGTGTCGGCCACCTCACATACCCCACGATGCCCAAGAACCGCTCGAGCACCTCCTCCCGCAGCGGCCGCGCCTCCTCGACGTCCGCGCGCAGCTTCTTGTTCACGGCCCACAGGGCGAGCCAGTCGCGGAACGTCAGGTAGAAGAGCAGCCCGGAGAGCAGCGCGGGGTGCTGCATGTGTCGCGCGAGGGGGTAGAAGGTCGGCGGCGGGGGTGTCTTGGGCCGGGTCTGCTCGATGAGGTCGTTGAGGGAGGGAGGGGAGACTTTGGGGAGTGCGTGTCCACGGCGCTTCGCGCGCGCAACGGAGTACTCTTCGGGCGAAGGAGGCGTCGGTGGACCAGTTGGAGGGACAGGTTCGGTGGGTGGAGGAACCACAGTGTGGTTGGAGCCCGGACGCGAGTTCGGCAAGTCAGAGCCATGTCCCTGCATCTCCGCCACGGGCTCAAAGTCGCCAGACAACGCCACATTCGGAACACTCTTCCTGTATTGCGCACGAGAAGCGGCCTGTTTCACAGGCGACGGCGTCCTGCGATGTTCGTCATCAGACGGCGTCTGCAAGCCTCCAGCAGGAGGGAGCGAAGGTAGTGGCCGGTTGGAGATGACGACGCTCGTGCGCGGCGTAGGATCCACCGTCGCCGCAGTAGAGTCGATATCCATAGCATCCGTCTCCGCGACGCTCTTCCTCGGCTCGATCTCAACAGGCGGACCCAGGGGCAGAGGCAACGTCTGCTGCGGCGTGTTGGGCGAGACAGGCGTGATCGGGCGATGTCTATACGCCTCCGCAGGGTACTTCCCATTCCCGTTCCCATTCGCGGCCGTGTCCACAGCATATCTTCCACTCCCATTCGCAGTCGTCCCATTCCCATTCGCATGCCCAATATGCCCATTCACATGATGCAGATGATGCGCCGGCTTGACAGGTGTCGGCGCAGGCACGTCCTTCTCGATGGCAGGAGGCGGAAGCGGAGGCAGCTCCTGCGACGGAGGCGGGGGCGGTTGAGAGTGGCGAGGGGTGGGCATAGACTTGTATCGCGGACGAGAGTACCAGTAATGCCAGTCAGCAGGCTCGGGCGGGCTCGCGGAAGGTGGCGGCATCTGCTGAGATGGAGGCGGAGGTGGAGACTGAGGTTGCGGCTGAGCTTGAGCCTGAGGTGGAGGCTGAGCCTGAGCTTGAGCTTGAGACGGAGCCTGAGGCTGCGCTTGCCATAACGGTTGCACCTGGGGCGGCAGCACTTGAGCCTGAACCTGAGGCGGGGACAGCTGCTGCTCGCGCGACAGCTCATCCCTTGACGTCTCCTCAGCCCCAAAATGCCCCGCGGCGCGCAACTGCGCGATCGACGGCGCCGGCCTCAACTCCCGCTCGCGCTCGCGCTCCGGCGACGGATGGCGCTGCTTCTCCCAGGCCGCCTCGACGCTCTCCTCGTGGTCGCGCGTGTGGAAGATCAGCGGGCCGCGCCGCACGGGCGCCTGTTGGAGCGTCTGCTGAGGCTCCGGGTCCCCGAGCTCGGTTCCTTCATTCATGTTTGCGAAGATCAACGGACGGCCGCGGACGGGGCCACGTGGCTGCAGTCTCTGCTGTTGTGGTTGTGGTGGTGGTTGCAGCTGCTGAGGCACGAAGCGCGACGGGGGCGCGCGCGACACAAACTCGTCAACGGGCGCGAACTGCTCGAAGCGCGCGTCGGGCGCGAAGTCGTCAGGCGATTGGGGTGGTGTCAGGACTGGGAGGTGTGCCTCCGGTGCGGGCGACGGCGACGATGACTGCTCGGCGCGATGGTTGGTCTTGCGCAGGACGGTGTGGTGGTGATGGTGCGGCCGCTCTAGTTCGCGCTCGCGGTCGTAGTCGCGGTCGTAGTCGCGGTCGTGGTGATGGTGATGGTGGTGGAAGAGGCGGGAGTGCTCGTCGGTGTCGCGGGACGGCGGGGTCGGGGCTGGATCCTGCTTCACGATCGACGGCGCCTTGCGCAGCTTCCGACGCTCGCGTTCCGGCTTGGACGGGACTGGCGGCGGCGGGACAGTAGCTGGGGCAGGGACTGGGACGGCGCGGCGCGGGGGAGGATTCGCAGAGGCAGGCGGAGGCGGGGCAGGGACGGGCATCGGCTCCCTATATAAAGCGCGTTCCCTGTCCCTTCGCATCTGCACCTCATTTGCATTCTGGCGCCCATCTCCGCGCTCTGGGGCCTGCAGGACGGGCACAAAGACGGGACAGATCAGCGTACGTCCACACATGCACGCTCGGACGGGCACGTTCATTCCGTCCGTCAGTTACGGTGGCACCCCCGCGGACCGGCGGGCAGCAACAAGGAAGGAGAGATGCGATGGGGACGCGGAAGCATGGCGGACACGTTCTAAGGCTGCCGTGCCGTAAGACGCGCCATAGCATGCGAGCACGCAAGGGGGGGCGTGTTTGCCGCTTCGTGCGAGGGGGGCGGGCGTGGGAAGGACTCACCGTCTTTTGCTTAGGCGCGGCGGCTTTAGGGAGTTCTGGTGCGGCGCCGGGCAGGCGCTGGTCGGCGAAGGGTGACGGGATGAATGCATCCTGGAGTGAAGAAAACAACGAACGTCAGCGAGACGTCATGATTAACAGATGAACAAGGCGAAGAGGTAACGAAAGGCGGATGCCGGGGTTCTACGGCAGAGAAAGCTGCACCCTAATCTTTTTGGGTCAAGTCGCCTTAAACCCGCAATTCAGCGTCTTGAGTCGGCAGATACATAAAAGAAGTTCGTGGCGACGGCCGATGACTGGCAATCATCGAAAAGTTAAAGTGTAACAGGTGCCTTACCTTCGCCATGCGGTCACCTGCACGTAAGGTGGTAACGGAGAATGCCCCAGCGCTCGCGGTCAAGCGGGCGGAATTGGGCGGGGAAGACGAAGGTGGGGTCGTGACCGCAGATCCGAGGCCGTCGCGACCGACACGTGCTTCTTCCGAAGCGCGTCCGCGTTCTGGAGGGAGTGCATGCTGCGTCTTTCGGGGCGAGGCCAAGGCCGTTAGAGAACGCGCAGGAGCCTCGGTCTTTGCTTCGTCATTCGGGCGAAGGGTTGTCTTTCGTGTGCGGGACATCAAGTTGGGAACAGACGAAGCGGGAGGGGGTGTCGCTAGATATTGAGAGAGGGTATCGCTTTGGTTGCTTGGTATTGTACGTTGCGAGGATGATGCAGACTGGGGAAGCGAGAGAGAGCTCTTTGGTGGCGTGAGAGATGGAAGGGGCTTTTCATTGCGTGAGGCTATGGGGATGTCTTTAGTAAGGGCATCGTCAAGGGAGCAGGAAGAGGCGAGACAGAGATAGCCAGGAGGCGAACTCAATGCGGCACGTCGCCGGTGCGAAAGACGATGTGACACGCCAACCAAGCAACGAGAACGTGCGCAGTATCACAAAAATGGAGCAACCTTTTCGGTCCATCAGACGACATCCGAGGCCAATGCTTCCCACTACAAGCAAAGCATGTGAAAAGGCGACCCTCCGCGTTCAAAGGAGCATCGATGTCTTCAAGACAGCATTTGCAGCCAAACCCCTGACCAACTCACCTCAGAGGCATGCCGACTGCGCTGAGGCAGAAATCGGCATGCGTCTAAGGTGAGTCCGTGTCAAGGGTTTGAGCTGCATCGCGAGGCTAGGCATCCATGAAAAACGTCTCACCAGTACGCGTGCCATGGGCTCTATGTCGACGCATCTGCAGCACATCACAGGAGGACGAAGAAGAGCACAATCGGCTCAACAGGTCCGCACCAACCCGTAGATCCAGACCCGGATAAACGCCCGTCCTAGCCCCACAACCCGATGAAAAGAGATAGACTCACGAGAATCAAAGAAGCCTGAGTCAGCAAGCGACAGGAACCTCAACGTGCTCTCTTCTGGAAGAATCGCAGACGGAATACGCGGGGCGTCTGACGAGATGCTGGGTGGAGGTATGAGGTTCGGCCCTTCCGGGAGTGCTCGCGCGTTCGTTTGCCTGGGAGTCGCAGATGACGCGAGCCCAGACCGATCGTCGCGCAGGGCAGGCCGTGACGACATAGGCGACTGCGCTGAAGCAAGGCGGCTGGAGAACTCGTCCGGAGAGGTTGCGGAACGCGAATGCGCGAAGTACGAAGTGGTAGTTGAACTCGAAGTCGAGTTTTGCTCAGGTAAGGACGGTCCCGACGACATGGGCGACAGGATGGCAGGCGACCTGGCTGGTGTAGGGAGCCGCGAGCTAGCCTGGGATGTGGAAGTTGTCCGTGTCCTGGCCGACTGCGTCCGTTTTCGCTTGTCATCCCGTGCGGTGTCCATGCTCGGGCGTTGGCCAAGAGGCATGGGCCCCGACACGACCGGACGCGTCGGCGCCGGGGCTGGTTCAGTCAGCGACGTTTTTGCGAACCTGGCATAGAGGGGTGTCTCGATGGGGGCAACGGGAGTCGTGGTTTGCACGGAGGAGGTTTGGTGGTCCGGCGGTGGAGCCCGGCTGGACGTCCGTTTTCGCAAGAAAGCTTTCATGATGGTCGTAAGCAGAGGGAAAAGAGGGGATGGGGGAGTATGGGGGAAAGGGTATCGCAGACGAGGGTCAAGTCGAGATTGAGAGCATGGCAAGTCGCGCTCAGGCCCGCGACTTGCAACCACTTTGCTCCAGCCAATTGAGCTCCTTTGACGGCATTGGGTCCATGGACCACGTGCCTGGTCCGCCAAGACGGACTATTGTAACTTTGGTCTTCGCCTCCGTCGTTTCCTCGATGCACCCACGCGCATGGCACCCTGGTATGCAGATGGTGGGTAGGGACTGGGAGGAGGCATGGTGCTTGGAATTGGTGAGCAGCTTCTTCTATCATCGAGCTCTTAGAATCCATAAGAGGACTACGTCATCTATCAACTGGAATGCAAGCACGTCCCGGGCATAAGTGCGCGTATCGCCAGAATGAATATCTGCGCGTTGGCTTCGCACCTGTGCTGCTGCCGACTGGCGTCTCTTGTCTCTGGATCTTGACTGGATTTGCAGGCGTTTGTCGCTTTGCTGCGAAGCGCCGGAAGTAAACAACACGCCCAGCGGTATTTTTATCGACCATGTCTCCAGTGTTCTCGATATTCTGGCTATATCACTATGTGCACTGGCATCGAATGCTCTTCTATGGCATCGCTGCGTAGCCGACTAGGTCTGCCTCGTGGGTTCGGCTGCTCGAGACCATGACATACTTATGTTCGCATCTTGCCACTCGCATCCTGATGCTCCTGTCTCGAGCAACGGTATGTTGACATGAATATTACGACGTGGATCCAGAACAGGTGCGAAGCTAGGTCGTCTCGGCGTCCTATTCACCGCGGAGGCCCGTGATACTCACACGTACGCTCGTACATTGATACGTCACAAATCTTCCTTCCATGATTGCTAAACATGCATTGTACGTGCGCAAGGTAAGTCTGGCGGGGTTGACGGCGTCCGAGCCTAGTGACTGATGCGCACGCTTCCGCTTGATGTCTTCTAACGATCTTATACAGGAGCTCATCTGCTTTCCTGCCGCGAAGCAAAAGAGTTTGTGCCAAACAATGATGGATTTCCACGAAAAAATCCCCAGCGTTCAGTTCGAAAGCACTGCTTCGAGCCGGTAGGGCCCCCGGTCAAGAACGCAGCTACAGTTCTCAGTCCAGTCCTGAACATCATTGTGGGAACGGTCGAGGATATTTTGGCGGACCGTGACATAGGTCTTGCGATGGCTATTCTCAGCTTGTTGCATCTCTCTGGGCTCGTTGACTTGCACATTACCATTGGCGCACTTCACGCGCGGACTCCCGCGAGGGCTCGTGGATCTCGGCGCTGCAGTCGATAACACGCCTGCGCGTTCTGAGAGTCGGGGGGATTGCAGCCTAATTTACTACAACTGCACCTCGAGCACCACTTCCTTCCTCTGACTGCATGGGTGTAGCTGCTGGGCGCATTGATCGGCAGGCAGGTTCTTCGTGCGCAGAAGCCGGAGTTGCTCGTTCAAACGTCGAAGACCTCGGTTGCGCAGATTGAGGGTCATGTCAGGTGTAGGTTGCAAGGTGTCACGGATTGCTTCGGGCTCACGGAGATGAAGGACAAGCGGCGCGGAAAGAGCATGGTCAGCTTCAAGCGCGGGGTACGATGATCCTCGTAGGTTGTGCTCCTCGTAGTGTACATGCAGACCTAACAAGTCTTCGCATAGAGACATGGAAAGCCTTGGATTTTGTGCTAGCATTTCGCCGAAGGGCGAGCATAGATTAGATTAGATGAGATACGACCACCTTCCGAGTCCCAGACGGACTCGGACTCGGACTTCGGGGCTATGCGAACAGACTCGACACGACCTGGCGATGCAGCTGCATGCAGAACAATAACATGGCAGCAGGCAGCATGACACGCCTCCATACCATTAAGGTACGTCTTTCATTATCGCCTAATTGCTTATCTGGGGATCGCTGCTTGTCCGAGTCTGGCTTTCTTTTACCTCACTCTACTACTCTTACCAACTCTCTCGGTGTGTGGCCCAGCAACATTATTCGTCAAGCTACTCAATGGCACTTGGTGAGACTTCACGGCATCTGACATTCGGGTTCTTCTGTCAGTTGAGTGATGCCTGACACGTCTTGTACTACCAGGTGTGGCGTCTTTCGAGCATTCCTCTCCGCAGGCGGAATCCAAGCCCGTCGTCCATATCCCGCGATCCACCGACCCCCCTGTCTACCGTCTTCCCAGCGAGATCCTGGGCGCCATATTCCTCTTCGCAATACCAAGAAAAGCCGACTTTGGAGATGATGATGAGCCGCCGGAGGAGGAAGAGGACGCACACAAGCTACTAAGGAAGCCGTGGCAAAGGCAGACGGAAGCGCCATCGTGGACAAACGTGCTATACGTGTGCCGCCACTGGCAAGCCGTCGCTCTGAGATATCCGGCTCTGTGGACGCGGATCTACGTCAGCAATCCGTGGTGGGCGACCACATGCCTCTCCCTCTCTCGACAGAGGCCTCTGGAGCTGGCTCTGACGCAGACGGAGGCAAACTTGGGCAACTCTTGCACTGTTGCTCGGGTCTCTATGAGCCATTTCCACAGGATGCGAAGAGCGCACATCGTCGGCAGCAAGCACGATTTCATCGCGACTGTCTTAAACTGTCTTGAACGGACGCCCGCCCCGCTGCTGGAAGAGTTCTCCGTCGAGTGCACTTGCTGCGAGAATACCGATCAGATCCACGAGTCTTGGTTCCCGCAGTCCCTGTTCGCCCAGCGATCAAGCTTGCGCAAACTCAAGATCGCGTCGTACGGCTGTCTCCAGATCCCGCTGCTGTCGCACATCTTTCCGTCCTTGACGCACCTCGAGATCTCAGACCCCTCCTTCTGGACGTTCGAGACGATGGACATCACCATCCAATGCATGGAAGCCTGGCGGCAACTGGAAGTGCTCATCCTCACATGTCCCGAGTCGCACCAGATGGCCGCCTCGCGCATCAGCGACCGCAACGCGTACCCCATGGCGCCGCCCAGCTTCAAAATCGCCCTGCCGCACCTCAAGAAGCTCCGCATCGGCGACTGCGCGATGCTCGCGGACCGCTTCCTGCGCCACCTCGCGCTCGCGCCGTCCACCGCGCTCACGCTGCACTGCGCGCTCTTCACCGCCGCGACGCTCCTGCACCCGCTCATCGTCGCGCGCAGCCTCCTCGCGCACGTCCCCGCGGGGCTCCGCAGCAAGATGGCGCGCCTCGACGTGCGCCTGCGCGGCGGCTGCATCGACCTCGCCGGGTACACGAAGCACGAGATGCCGAGCTTCGACGACCTGTACTACGACTCTGACGACGAGGATCGCAGCGCCCCATACGACAGGGAAGCGACCACGTGGGGCCGCCCGAGGGCGCACGCGCCGACGCACTACCAGCTCGCGCTCGTCCTCGGGCAGCACGACGGCGTCCTCGCGCGCCCGGGCTACCTCGGCGGCGTCTTCGAGCAGCTGCACTTCTGCCGCACCTTCGACATGACGCTGCACATCGAGCACGCGTTGCCCGCCGAGACGTGGATGCAGATGCTGCGCCCGCTGCGGCGGCTCGAGGATCTGCATTTCCGGTGCGACGTGCGCGCGCCGCTGCTGGACGAGCTCGTCGAGGTGCTCGGCACGCCCGTGCCCGGCGCTGCTTCGAGTGCGTACTGGGACTACCTGTTCTTGCCGCAGCTGAAGCTCCTGGATGTGCATTTTTCCGTGATTGATGAGGAGATGTGGCGGTATCTCGCCGAGGTGCTCGTGTGGAGGAATGAGCTGGGCGCCGAATTGGATTTTCTTCTCGTTTATGAGCCGAAGGACGACGCGGGCAAGTATCGGCCCGATAAGCAGACGCTGCAGGTGCTGGAAGGGATTGTGAATGAGGAGATCATGTGGAAGGTCGAGGATTCTCCTGGAATTTCAGTAGTTGTCAAGGACGAGGATGTCAGGATGTCGGAAGGAGAAGTCTGAGATCGAGGGGGTTGGGTATGATATCAGCACAAACTCGGAATGAATTGTATCGTAGTCGGAAATCTTTCTTTAATGTACACGGATATACAATGTATGCCTTAGTATCGGTACAAGTAATCCACAGAACTCAGTGAAATTTACAGTAGTCAGTAATGCAGGGAATCAATGCGACAACAAAAAGCAGAGGTACGAGTACAGTGTAATCGTGAAAATAGGCATATCAATATAGAACCTGCGATGGACTCTGGTATAACCTACACAGCCATTATATGCGGCCGAAGTATCCATAACTGAAGGGGAGATAGCAACATACAATCACGGCGAGCTTCACAACATCGGATCCTCAAGATCGTCATCAAGGTCGAAGACATACGTGAAATTCTCCAACTCATATCCCAAAGAACCCTCTATATGTGCGCTCGAGGCCTTGTTCGTCCGGACACGGAGCGTCAACTCCGGCGCGCCGGAAGACCATCTGGCTCTCAGCGTGTCCAGCAGGTATTCCCATGTTACCGCAGAAATAAACGGCTGCCTGAGATGCAGGCCCTGCAGCCGGGGCAATATCGGGCACATCGCGCCCCCGATTTCGTGGAATCCCAATGCAAAGAAGAGCTCGACCATGCTGCGCTCGTACGGCCCGTCGACCTTCAACGCGTGCAGCTCCTTCATCGGTCCCAATATCGAGCCCCACGACGACCTGTATAGATCGTCGTGAAGGGTGAGCCAGAGCCAGGTGAGGTTGGGGAGGTATAGCGAGTTCCAGATTGCCTCTGTGAGGCCTGTGTCTGCATAGTCGTGGGGTTGAAGCGTCCACATGTGTATCGTGAAGTCTGAAGGGAAGTCCTCGGAGGGATTCGCGCACTCCGTCGCGGGCCCGCCCATGTACCCACGCAGCGAGAAATCGTTCGCCTGGCAGTTCCAATGCACACGCGCGATGCGGCTCGTCGTCTCGAGGGGGATGCGCTGCAGGATGCTGCTGAAGGCCGCGATGGCGATCTGGGGGTCGCCTACTTTCGCAAGGTCACTGGCGCACTCAAGGGTGAGCGTGAGGAGCGGGGGGAGGACGAGATGGTGGAGGAAGTAATCCGCGTATGTCACTACGTCGGTGACGTTGAGCTGCTCGAGATGCGGCAGGTGGATGGTTCGCCAGGGTGGGGAATATGCGACCTCTCGCCAGGCCATAGGATCCAGATCCCTTGGGAGTGACCATTTGAGAATGAGAGTACGCAGCTCCGTCCAGGATTCCATGCACACGATGAGGTACTCCATCCTCTCCGCCCGCCATAGATACTGGTAAGATATATCCAGATACGTGAGTCCCCGGAAAATGGTCGCCTGCATGCGGAAACCCAACGAAGGAGCACGAGCACATATCTTGCGCAACTTCGGAGTATCCCGGGGGTTGAATATTTCTTTTAGTATGTCGTTGTATTGGCCCGGCGTGTTCAATGCGCCCTCCTGGTCTAGCGTCAGGACCTCAAGCTCGGGAGCCGCTTTATTGAGACAAAAGGTCAGAACCAGACTGGAGGTGTCAAAGTCGCAAGATGCCACCATGGATAGTTCTCGAATGTGATGCACGTGGCTGCTGATGTCTGCAATAACGAAGAGAGGATGGGTGCCCAGGTCATGCATATTCTCCTGCATGGTTAACGTTGCTTCAGAGAACTTTACTCGCAAGGGAAGTCCGCCAGACATATCCATGCAGTATCTCATCCATGGGTTGCTTGAGGATTCGATGCGGGTCCAAAGGTTGCGCAAATTATACGCAAGGCCGCGCCAATAGCGACACACGAATAGGATGTCCGTCCAGACGGGCGCGCGCATCTTCTCCTGCCATGGCGATCGGTATTGCAAGCACCCGCGTTCGGGAACCACGAAGGCGGCGTCGTCGTCGAGGACATGCATGAAGATGATACCCAGGAGTTCTGGTGGTAGACGGGATATGGGGCCGGATTGCACCACACTGGCAGGCCCTCCGGGGATGTGTGGCCCACTCGTGCTTCGCCGAAATACAGATTTCAGAGCGCGTCTATGAGGCAACCACCGTATTCATGGCACCGTGGTCAGTAAATCAAAGTAGGAGAGCTAATTTTCGTAGGGCCTCACCTTAGGTGCATGCTAGTTGTTACAGTTGTACAGATGCTCTCCTCGGATCGGCCCTCAGGCTGCTAGTGTAGTAGCGCGGTGCAAGGGGTCCCGAATATCGCTCCTCCTCCCGGGTCCTCGTCCTCACCTTCGTCGAGCTCGACTACGTACCACATCTATAAATCCTCTCTTACTTCCTCGACAAGACTATTTTCTATCCGAGAACTTTCATAGGCCGAACAAACGCGAGAAGGCCCACTGACAAACGCACCCATCACGACCGTGACCCGCTCATTGACAGCGATCTATAAATGCGGCCATCGGTCCATCGGCCCCCGCGCGCGACATTCCACGCGGTGTCCGTGCTCGCGGGCGCATATAACACAGGCATCTCCTGACCGCAACCACCACAGCGACCACCCAACAAACCACTCGCAGTAGATAACAGGTATCCGAAGACCCAAGCGACATCATGGCGACCTTCAGCAAAGCGACATTCAACACCGCGCGCTACGCCGCCGCGCGCCCGACGTACCCGCGGCAGCTCTTCGACTTCGTGTTCAAGTACCACGAGCGCACGCGCGCGGCGCGCTGGGACACGGCGGTCGATCTCGGGTGCGGGACAGGTGCGCTCAGCCCCATTCCGTCATCATAGTCTTATCACCACTCACTCATGTATTTGTGCTTGGCGGGATGACACGATGGCAGGCCAGGCGACGGTGGAGCTGACGCCGTTCCGGCGCGTCGTGGGCGTCGACCCGAGCGCGAAGATGGTCGCGGCGGCCCGCGCGTTCGCGAAAGAGACGGCGGCGGAGGCGAACTCGCAGACGGAATTTGAGTTTGTGCAGTCGGCGGCGGAGGAGCTGCCGTTTTTGAAAGATGGGTCGGTGGATCTGATCGTGGCAGGTGAGTCCAAGTCCGAGGGTAGCTGCACGCGGTAGTGCGCGAGTCGGGCGTCGGATTTCGGATGTGATGAGGGGATGGTGTGGTGTCTAATGGATGTATCTTGCTCGTAGCTCAAGCCGCTCACTGGTTCGATTGGACTCAATTTTGGCCCGAGGCGGCGCGGGTCCTGCGCAAAGGTGGTTCGGCAGCATTCTGGGTACGCATACACGCCGCGATGCAATCTATTCTATCATGACCGCTCATCCACATTGTAGGGCTACTCTGAATTCCGCCTGACGCACCACCTCTCCGCGACCCCGCTCATCCACGCGTACTCCCAAGGCAGCGACCCCGCGACCTCGCTCGGGCCGCACTGGCAGCAGCCCGGGCGACGGATCCTCGATAACCACTTCCTCGAAGTCCCGCGCGCGGTAGACGTCCTCCCCAACGCCTTCGGCGACTGGGAGCACGTGTTCTTCACTGGTGCGGCTGGATCCCTATCATCTCTTCTCCGAGCCAGATCTCAGACGTTACGGTACTTGTCGATCCAGGGCAGCACTTCCCTGACCTGCCAAAGGCGCAGACGCACCCGGTCATCCTGCGCAAGCGCATGGCCTGGGACGACCTCCTGACGTACCTCCGCACCTTCAGCTCGCTGCACACGTTCCACGAGCGCTACCCCGAGGACCTGAAAAACCCCAGCGGGGACATCGCGCTGCGGTTCTGGAAGTCGCTGCAGGAGCATGTGCGTAGCGAGAGGATCAAGAGTGGGGAGAGTAAGGCACAGGCGGAGAGGGATGAGGTGGACGTGGAGTGGCCGGTGGCGATTATGCTGGTCAAGAGGATCTGAGTGCTTATCCTCGTGGACGGCGGAGATAGGCGTAGGTGAGGAGTTCTCTGGATCCACGCGATTTTGGGCGTTCGTCACTCATACTGGACGCTGCTTCTACCAGTAGACCGGCCAGTTGTGCCTCGTTCTTTCATCTATATGATACCTGGAAACATCATGAACGTCGCATTCGTTCGTTGCGTTGTCTGCGGGCAGCATGCGGCGCTCCCAGAAGTTCATAACCAGTGCTTATATCGGCCGAAAGCTTCAACACGCGTTCGTCCTCATGGCTCTGAAACTCTAGAAGTTCTTTCAAGCCTTTGCCATACGGCCTCGTGTGCATCATAGCGGGCACGCGTTTTTTTCGCCCTTGGCCCTCATCCTTGCATTCCTTTGTGTTCACTGATGTACAGCCTTAATTAGACTAGAACGCCCCGGTTCCTTTCTCTAATATTCGGGAAAGAGCGTACGGCGTCGCGCATTGCCTTGTTGTCGTGTGCCACTACGCCACGCAAAGGATGTTATCGGTACAGGCCTGATTGTCGCAAACACAGTATATATGTAAGTCCTTGGACCCGATTCTCTCAGCACCCCCTCGTCGCTGGCACCGCTACCAACCCATGTGACCGTCATCATCTCTTCCTCATGTCTCCACTGCGCAGATCCATACATCTGTCTGTGTGAGTTGTGCCGCGTCTTGTCACTGTTGTCCTGCGAACAAAAGCTAAAGCCATTGATACTTGCAGGTCGAGGATAACGGGCTTGGAAGTGACGAAAGGACCACGCCCGCTGGTGACTGTGATAACGGAGCAGGTGAGTATCCCGAGCTGCATGCATTACGGAAGACCACACTCACCACAGCATTGCTAGACGCGCGACTCTGCAGACACAGGTCCTGGCCGACCGGTGTCTGCAGCTCGGGATAGGAACGCCTTCATAGATGGAGCGGCCGGTAGTGGGAGACTGAGCTTGCATTTCTCTCGTACACGACGTCCTACTTAAATACGCGTCGCTGTACTCTACGCTCTTTCAATCCATTCGCTCTTTGCTTGCCTTTCGCGCCTGCTGCATGCAAAGGCTCTTTCGCGTCGGGGACGATGCCCGAAGGCGGCGGGAAGGCGGGATGACGTAATGCCGCCCCCGCGAGGAGTGGAAAAAGCGAGGCTGTGATTGGGCCGGGGAACGGCGGTGCGGAGCGTGAAGGGGCCGGCCTGGGGATCCCGAATTCACGCGACAACGGCCCCAGACGCATCACAAACTGCTCCGGCCGCGCCATATCCCTCCTTTCCCTCTACCACCACATTCACCATGAGTTTCGTTGCCAGGTGCGCGACAAAGTCCTTCAGGAGCGCGGGTGTTCGCGGTTTCGCCTCCTCGGCAGCCAGGAGCCAGGCGGTCCCCACAGAGAAGCCCCCGCTTGTCAAGGAGTTCAAGATCTACCGTTGGGTATGTGCGCCTTGCTTCCGTGCTGCAGACGTGCTTATTTGGTTGGATGTAGGATCCTGACCACCCAGACAAGAAGCCTGAGTTGCAGTCGTACAAAATCAACCTCAACCAGTGCGGTCCTATGGTGAGCACCCCGCATAGTGACCGGTTTTTGCGCGCGCCCTGACGCCCCCTATGCGCGCAGGTTCTTGACGCCCTCATTAAGATCAAGAACGAGATTGACCCGACACTCACCTTCCGCCGCTCCTGCCGAGAAGGTATCTGCGGCTCGTGCGCCATGAACATCAACGGCCAGAACACGCTCGCGTGCCTCTGCCGCATTGACAGGGACGAGAGCAAAGACTCCAAGATCTACCCTCTTCCCCACAGTACGTAGCTCTTTATCGCGGCTGTTATCTCGATCTGACGACTCAACCGCGGCGGTGCAGTGTACATCGTCAAGGACCTTGTGCCTGACCTTACCAACTTCTACAAGCAGTACAAGTCCATCGAGCCTTACCTGCAGAACGACAACCCGCCGGAACACGGAGAGTTCCTCCAGACGCAGGAGGACCGCCGCAAGCTCGACGGCCTCTACGAGTGCATTCTGTGCTCGTGCTGCTCGACGTCGTGCCCGAGTTACTGGTGGAACCAGGATGAATACCTGGGCCCTGCAACCCTCATGCAGGCCTACAGGTGGATTGCCGACTCACGAGTACGTGTCTTTGCCTGCATCACTCTCGAAATGGGCGCTCACACCGGCACGCACAGGATGCCAAGGGCGAACACCGTAAGGAGAAGCTCCAGAACGAGCTCTCCCTCTACCGTTGCCACACCATCTTCAACTGCGCGCGCACGTGCCCCAAGGGCCTGAACCCTGCCGCAGCTATCGCGAAGATCAAGCTCGAGCTTGCTACCGACTAGATCCCCTCTAATACCGCGGACGGAGGTCCGCACCGGCGGATGGTAGGGGTGTCGGGACGTGTCGGGCTCACGTTACTCTAGGCTTTGTTGTACTCTGGCGTTTCCTATCTCTTCATTACAAACAACATTGGTGATTGGCATACAGACTCAGGGGGTGAATGCATACGTCTACAGATGAGACATCCGTCCGACCAAGATGTTGAATCTAGCCCGGCAAGCAGCATATGTACGAACCACAATCACAAATGTAAGTACTCCTCAGCCCCCTTGATAGTGACGTCCTCCCAGCCGTATTTCCCGATAACCTTCCGGAGCATCGGTCCAGGCCCGATATCGACCACCTCGCATCCGCCGCCCGCGCCCGCCTCCCCGCAGAACGTCCTCCGGATCGTCTCCATGCACTCCACGAACCGCACCGGCTCGCGCATATGCCGCAGCCAGTACTTCGGCCCAATCGCGCCCGCAGGGACCGCGCGCCCCGTGAGGCCCGACACGAACACGCACCGCGCGCCCCTCTCTTTCTCCTTCTCATCAAAAGCACCGGTACGCTCAGCCTCAGCCTGCGGCAGCACCTGCCCAAACGCCGCCACGGGCCCCGCCATCTGCCTGCAATGGAACGGGATGCCCGTCGTCACGCGCACGCACTTGGCGCCCGCCGCCTCGAACGCCGCCTGCGCGCGCGCGATGTCCGCGCCGCGCCCCGCGAGCACCATGTGCGCCGGCCCCGCGTGGATCGCGAGCTCCGCGCCCGGGTGCGGCAGCGTCGCGAGGCGCGCGCGCACGCTGCGCGCGGGCGCGAACACGTTCAGCATCGCGCCTGCTGCTTTGCTTTCCTTGCCCGCTTTGGCACCCTTGTCCTTGTCCTTGTCCTTGTCCTTGTCGTTTTCCTTGACCTCCTCCTCTACCTCGGCCTTGACCTTAGCAGCGTCCTCGGCCTCCTCGAGCGAAGCGGGGATAGTGTACCGCTCGTGCACGGCGACGGCTCGCCGCAAGACGAGCTCGACCGCGCGCCCGTCCGAGAGCAACCCCGCGACCGCGGCGGCCGCGAACTCGCCGAAGCTGTACCCCGCGACGGCGCACGGCGCGTGCAGGCGGCGCGCGGTGACGAGCTGGTGCGCGAGCGTGCGCAGCTGCTGCTCGACGGTGGCGCGCAGCCGCGGGTCCCCGTTGCCTTTCCCATTGCCATCCCCGTCGGCCGGTGCGAGCGCAGGGTGGATCGCGTGCGCCTGCGCGAGGAAGGACGCGTATAGGGCTATTGTGGTGCTGTCCTCGCGGTCGGCCGGGATACGCTCGGACCAGGGGCCGAAGAGGAACACGTAGCGCTTGCTGCCGGGGCTGGACGCCGGCGTTGACGTCGATGAGGGCGAAGACGCGACCGACAGGTCCGACACGGACGGCGGGTCGGAGGGCAGGCTGCTCGAATTCGACGCCGCGCGGTCCAGCGGCACAGGCGCGGGCGAGGCAGGCGAGCAGTCAAGCAGGATGCGCCGCATGAGGAACGCGGCGTACTGCGCGTCGATGGGCGGGCACGCGGCAAGCGCGGGGCTGAGCGCCCGCGTCGCTGAGACGTCGAACGAGCGGAACGCACCCGGTTCTGAGTTGTGGTCTGCGACGGCCTTCTTGAAGTACGGCAGCAGGCGCAGGATGGGGAGCGGTTCCGCGGCGTGCCGCGACTCGAGCAGGCGCACGTACTGCGCGAACGGGAGCTGCGCGGGCGGCGGGCATTGTGCTGCGTGCGCGGCGGCGGCGCAGACGGCCGGCCAGGACGTGATGGTGGGGTTCGCGAGGTTGAAGACGCGCACGGGCTCGGCGTGCGCGTGTAAGGCGAGTTCGCAGACGGCGTGCGCGCAGACGTCGGTCGGGATCCAGGAGACGTCCGGCATCTCGCGCGGGACGGCGCGCAGCGCGGGGATGGACGCGAGCAGCATGGGCGCCATCTCGTCGGTGGACCAGAAGCCGGTGAGCGTGTCGCCGCAGAGCTGCCCGACGCGGAGGATGCGGAGCGGGAAGGACTGGTGTGCGGCGGTGTGCAGCCGGTAGAGGGTGTGCTCTGTGACTACTTTCGCGAGAGCATAGCCCTGGGTCGGTGTGAGCTGGTGGGAACGTGAGGCTGGTGAAGAGAAACGCACCTGGCTGAGGGCATACTTTGCTAGAGGCTCGAGGGGCCGTTCTGGGACGAGCTCCTCGGGGACGCCAAATGTCGTGCTGATGCTCGTCGTAAAGTTGAGGGACGGCCGTCTCGCACCGCAAGCGCATAGTTCTGCAAGACTTCTTGTTGCTCCTATGTCCGCCTTAAATCCGGATAAAGGGATATTGAAGTCCAAGCGCCACGCGCTGTGGATGACGATATCGACCGTCTCCAACAGCCTCGCATAATCAGCAGCGGTGGTGCCCAGGTGCTTGTCAGCAAGAGAAGAGGTCGAGAGGAGCTGGAGTTTTCCAGCCTTGGATGCTTCGTCCAGGATCGCAGGGTCGAGGCCTCTCCTGTCGAAGGAAGCGTGGAGGCGGGGGAGCGGGTCGCCGCGGACGAGGCAGATCACCACGACCGTATCGTACGAGGTCAGGAGCTTCGCCAGCATGTGCGACCCAAGCGATCCCGTGGCACCTGTCAGTAGCACTGTAATATACGCACGGCTATCCACAACAGCCACACTAGGCGTCTCCGTGAATGGCACGCTGAACTCCTCGATGAGCGCATCGACCTCTTTCTGTCTGTCCACGGCGACGTCTTGCAGTCGTTGCGAGAGAAAGGCGACAATACCGCTTATAGTCATGACTTGATAGAGGTCTTCACTTTCAATGCGCTGACCGTAGGCCTTGGAGAGCCGCCATGCGAGCTCTGTGGCATTGAGAGAGTTCGCGCCGAGGTCGAAGATGCTGGTGTCGGGGTCGAGCTCGTCGACTGGGACGCTGAGGATGGTCGAGACGATCGCTGTCACATTGGGGATTGTTGGCTCCATAGTAGATAGAAAGGCGGGTGCCTCGAGTCAACCGTCCTCGAGCACCTTGATCTAACGACAATCCGGCGATTAGAGGCTGATCCAGAGCGCAGTACCTTCGAGGTCTTCGATCGACTCACCTTCGTTTCTCAGCACGAGCTGCTGAGACACAGGGGTGCTCCTCGCGACTGAAAAGCGAGCAGGTGGGCATGGTAAACGCTTGTTCCGCTACAGCACCCAGGAACGACGCTGTCTCTATACGCTCATGCGAGGGGCCTCCGATAAGCCTGACAGGGTAGCGCGACATCCCGCGGACATCCGAGGGACCCGTCGCACCGACACTGAGGGTGCTGGAATTGCTGCGAGCGGGGCTTCACAGGAGACGTTCTATGACGGAAAGATGCCGAAGAATCTTTCCCGATATGACGCTGGGAGTAACACGAGTGCGCTAGGATACGATGCGCGCGATTGAAAGGAGGTAGTTGTAGAGACTGCGGGACAGTTTACGCGTAGATGGGTGACTTGGAAGTGATATGTGGTGAGCGTATGGAAGTTATCTTCCAAGTCCGTGGGCGTGAGGACTCGCTTATGCTATGAGCTGTCCCCCGAGTTTATTGGATAGACATGAAGCCTGGAGGAAGATCCGGTCACGTCGCCGGTTGGTTCTGGATATATTATAGCAGAGTGTTCAAGGAAAGGCATACCAAGAGCAATTTGTATTAGAGACTGTCGTGGTAGGTTTGCAAGTGGGCTTGGATCGCGCTTGGAGCTGTCAAAGTAGAGGACTCGGACTTAGCCGAATCCACCGGAACGTGCCGTCGAGTTTATTCAGGCTCGCCTCAGGTTGCCACGACTACTTATTCCTAACCACCATATACTTCACCGCGATTCATTACACCCGGAGCAGTTTTCGGAGAAGTGTACTGACGGTACCGGTCGCCGCTATAAAAGAAATGGAAGCGCGATGACCGATGACCTGTCTATCACTGTCGACTCTGAACCTTCGATAGTTTCTCTCACCATATTCGTCTGTATCTGCTTCCGTAGACTCATGGTTTCCAGGATCTTCACTTCTCTCGTCACGCAAAGGCGATAGAGGGGAGCTTGATACTCAACAGTTGTAGGTGATCTCTCGCATCGAATCACAGGGTCTCGTGCGATTCCCACCGCCGATGGAATGAATCTCGTGAGGCTGCTTCCTCCCTCCCCTGTGAGCTGCTGTCTTTGAATCTCTTTTTAGCCTCATGGTTTATGGGTATCTTCGCACGGCAGCGCATCCCAGACATGAGCGACGATGGGGATGTTTCGGACCACTGTTGTATGTTGTATGGTGCAAGCAGTCATTGTCTCCGAATGCACGATGTTCCAAGTGCCTTGCATTACTTCTTTTTTCATGGCTCTGCAGCATCACCTATTCATGTATCTTGGTCATTTTATACCACCTTGGTGAGTCCATCCGTGCGAATTGTTGCCACCTTTCCTGACAAAGTTCCAGCATTGCAATGCCAAGCGCCTCGGTTGCAGATGGGAAGTTTTCGAAGAACTCGAATACACTTTCAGACCTGCAACCATCGAAGCCCATCCGAGCATGCTCGTCCACGCAAGCTACGTGTGTAAACGCGCACTCCCTCTCGGCCATCGGGGCCATCGATGTCGAAGTTCCCAAGGCCTTCGTGGCGCGTACGTTCACACTCTCCCTTCCATCGGACTTGTTCTTAAATTTCCTTGTAGAGCATATATCCAGGTATGCGGACGTCCGTCCGCGGCTTGAACGGTGCCCATTGAATTGTTGAGTGTTCATCCTGATCCGTTTCTCCTCGGCCATGATGCCCGGAGATACCACCTCGAGCAATCCGCAGCGCTCGGAGCCTGAGGATAAGGGACTTTGCGCCCCAAAAGCAAAATCGTGGGTCGATTTCTATCGCCGGTGTACCCCGCCCATTTGTTACATACTGACGCATGCGATGACATCCGCCCCTCAGGTCCCGAGCGTCTGGGAGACGTTTTATGAGCGGTGGTTCCTGCTCAATCTACCAGATAAGAGCTTAGCCATCGCTTCCGCGCACTCTATACGATTGGGTGCCCCCCTTGGCTTGACTAGATGACGTTGACGATAGAGGCCTTCAACCCCTCCGTGCAAACGATCCCCAAAATATTGGAGCACTGGGTACAGACCACTCCAGAGGCCGATTTCCTGTCCGTCTGCCATGGAACGTCAATATCCTACCGTGCCACACAGCTACTCTCCCACCACCTCATCCCACAGCGCATGCTCGATTTGTGTCCGCGACTGCGTGATGCAACCAAGCCCACCCGTGTAGCTCTCCTTTCGCGCAATAGCCCCCTCGTACCTCTGACTCTGCTGTCATTCTGGAACCTTTCGACGATATGCATCCCGTTTAGCTCGAATGCGGACCCTTCACTCTGGGCGGGTATGGCAGCTCACGCTCAAGTAGATGTGTTCTTCGTTTCTGCGCCACTGCACCCCACTCTCATTTCCGCATACACATCTGCCGGCGTCCTTTTGCCGCCCGTCACCATCCTAGAAGACCTAGTTCCCAATCTACAGACGCGCTCCGCATTCAACATTATCAATGCATGCGATTCCTGGGTGACAGCGAACGAAGGTCATGGTCTTTTCCGTATCCACCGCGACCCACCAAAGCCGTCGACGCATGCTGTGACCATGTTTACGAGCTCTGCAGTCGACGCAGCCGGTCTCAAATGCGTCGCATACACGCATTCGATGCTCCTCCGGGCCGTGCAGCGTATGCTGACGTGCATGGGAGGAGACGAGTACATTGCCCGTCCGAAGCGGCATCTGGGGTGGTTGCCACTCGGACACGCCTTCGAGCTCAACGCAGGTCTTCTGTAAGTCACTCCGTCCTATCACGACGTTTTTCGCACAATTTTCGTTCTAAATGAATGTGCTTCGGCTTCTAGGAGCAACGCCATGGGCACCGGCGGGGTGTATGTCTTTTTCGACCCGGAAATGAGCTCCCCCGGGGACTCGGCCTCGCTCCCCCTCTCCCGCCTGCTTCTGTCAGCGCTCACTTTCCACGAGCCCATCCACAGCTTCGCCGCCGTGCCTGCGATCATGGCAAACATCATCGACGAGCTCGCCCCAGGCGAACTGCGTTTATTGCAGAATTTGCACTCGTTGACCGTCGGAGGTGCGGCAGGCACGTCTGAGCTTTTCGAATGGGGGAGGAAGAACGGCATCAAGTACTTCGATATGGTCGGCATGACAGAGGCCGCCGGACCCACATGCGCCCGAAATGCGCGCGAGGAAAAGGAAGGGATGACCATCATGAGGCCGGGGCTGATGGGCGTGCTTGTGAAGGATCAGGAAGACGAGGAGTACGGCGAGCTGGTTCTGATCGGAACGGTGCGTTGTCGACACGTTCTTTATTAGTTGTCCTTCTGCTGAGGGTTACTCAGCACCTCCCGACGTCATATGAGTTCAAAGTTGGGAAGGCGTATTCGTATGATGCGCAGTCGGGCGCTACGACGTATAGGACGGGCGACCTGTACACGCCTGGGCCTGATTTCACGGGGACTGTACTCCTTGAGGGGGAGCCAATACCTCCATTTGACGAGCGGCTGCCCGTGTTGTCCGGTTTGTGTTTTATGAACACGAGTCGAAGCCGACAATCTAACATTGCGGCGGCTAGATATCTCATTCTTCAGCCGCATCGACGACCTCGTCGTCCTTTCTTCCGGGCTTAAAGTCAACGCCGCAGACGTAGAAAGAGTCCTCAATTCGCATCCTGAAGTCTCGTATTCCGCGATCGTAGGCAACGAGAAGAGCGACGCGTTGGTAGCTCTTATCCAGCCAAAGCCGTCCGTCACGCATGCTGCCATAGTCGAAGTGGTCCTCCGCGTCAATCACTTACTTCCCTTCGAGAAGAAAATCCAACGCCACAACGTTATCGTCGTAGACTCCCTCCCCATCACTTCGAAGGGGACGCTGCACCGCAAGAAGCTCAAGCATATGATACACAAGTCCGGGAGCGCTTGGCCTTTCAAGCAGGCGCAGGACTATACGCCCGTAGCGGACAACTCGTCGGCGCAGATATCCAATTCCTCGTCGACCATTCCTAGCGATGTGCGACAGCGCATGGAGATCTTGGTCGCCGATATTTTGAGTATGCCACTAGAAGAGATTCAGGATCCCAGCTTGTCGCTCTTAGATGTGCACATCTCGTCTTTCGCGTCCATCCGCCTTGCGAAGGCTATTCAAGATACGTTCGGCTGCCGCCTGAAGAGGGCAGATCTATTCGGCGCCAGGAGCGTCGACGATCTGTGCCGCCTCCTCTTCCCCGACACAAGCCTCCCGTCTGCACCCACTAGCACCCACCCTTCATCCTCCGAGACGCCATCATCGACAGCCGTAGAACGTAGCACCAGTTCGGATTTGGTCATAACCGGCGCCTCCTGCCGATTCCCAAACGGCATAGACAGTCTGGACGATTTCTGGGCAGCTCTCCTCTCTCCAAAGGAATACGTCGCACACGTCGCAGGCCCTCCACCGCCTTCTCGCTGGGACTCCGACCCGTCGCGACCCTTCCTCCCTATGGCCTGGCTCGAAGACTCGTCATTAGACTGCTCTGCGTCGTTCTCGGCATTCTTCTCCCTGCCGCTGCACGAGGTGGTCGAGATACCGCCGAGTGTCCGGCTGTGCATGCAGATGGGCTACCGTGCGCTGGAGGATGCGGGGATCGCGCCGAAGTCGTTGAGTGGGAAATGCTGGGGCGTTTTTACGTCGGTGAATGATTCTGGGTGGGAGGAGCGGCGATTAGGCGAACTAGACTATGAAGGTAGGGAGTCTTTTCCCGCCACATTTTGTTTCCTCGAGGTTGACTTGAGGTATTGTCAGAATATGGAAGGACAATGGCATCGCGGAGCGATGAGAACGCTGCTGGACGCATAGCATATTTCCTCAACCTCACGGGGCCTGCAATAGAAATTAGAACAGCATGCTCGAGCAGTGCAGTTGCCATCCACCAAGGTACACGTCCCTCATATTAATGTGACGCATACAGTCTAACATCGGCCCTCGTCAGCGTGTCTGGCGATAAAGAACGGCGACTGCGACGGTGCCATCGTCATCGCCGGCACGACGCACTTCAGCGCCGCCGGCGAACTATTCCGCTCATACGCAGGCATTGCGTCCAAAACTGGCCGATGCGCGACATTCTCACAAGATGCGAATGGATTCCTTCCCAGCGAGGGCGCCGCGGCGGTCGTCATCCAGCGCGTCGGCGACGCCGTCTCGCAGCCGTACGCGAAGATTCGCGGTTCGGCGGTGGGCCAGGACGGACGCTCGCCGAATTTCTTCGCGCCGAATGCGAGTGCGCAGACGGCTTTGCTGCAGAAGGCATTGAAGAATGCGGGGGTCCATCCGAATGATATCTCGTACTTTGAAGGTAGGTATCATTCGATGTTTGGGCCTTTGGTGATTGTGGTTGACAATCTCGGGAATTGTAGCCCATGGCACGGGCACGCCGGTTGGCGATGCTATCGAAATTTCTGCAATCAATAATGTTTTCGGTGGCAAGCGCAACAGGCCTCTGATTCTTGGCGCAGTGAAAGCTTTAATCGGGCACACTGAAGAGTGCGCGGGTCTTGCGGGTGCGTCTCTTCCTCATTACTCAAAGAAGAATGATCTAAAGCATCTACTCTTGCAGGCGTGCTGAAAGCCATCTTATGCTTGAAGAACAACGTTATCCCGCCTCAACCCCACCTCGGGCGCATAAATCAAGACTTCGACCTGGCACCATCTCGAATCACGATCCCCCGCACAGTCAAAGCATTCGGCCACATTGACCGCCCCAGGCTCGTTGGCGTATCCTCATTCGGCCTCTCCGGAACCCTCGCGCACGTCATCCTAGAGGAGCCCGACCAAATCACTTCATCCGACGAAGCCGCCGCCTCAGAACTAGCCCAACCCAATATCTTCACGCTCTCCGCCCGTTCCGAGCCAGAGTTCGTAGCGCTCCTGGAGAGGTTCTGTAGTTACATCTTGTCCGTCGACCCCCTAGACGCATCCCTCTCAGCGACCTGCAGAACAGCTCAACTCGGCCGCGACCACTTCGCGTACCGCAGAGCGTGGGCGGTCACCAACTGGAACGACCTGCACGCGTGTCTAGAATCCGCGACCCAGTGCCCCTCGCCTGTGCGTAGCACGCGTCGGCCGAAGTTGTCGTTATACTTTTGCACTTCTTATGGTGTTGAAACTAGTCCCCCGCGTCGCATCGAGCATCCGGTGTACGACCAGGTGCTCGCGGAGTGCATCGCAGCGGGCCTCACTGGGGCTTCGGGGCGGCACTTTGCCCACCAGCTGGCCTTGGCGAGGACGTTGCAGGCTATGGGGTGCACGATTGGCGCCGTCGGGGGTGAAGGAGCAGGCGAGTACGTAGCTGCTGCGTTCGCAGGCGTCTTCAATCTGGAGACACTCGCGATCATCTTGGACGCCATTGCAACGAAGGAAGACCAATGTCAAGTCATAACCTGCCCGCGCGACGTTCTAGATGAGCATCTCCTGACCTACGGCCCTGATGAGATTACGGTCGTAGGGAGGTCTGGGATGCACGCGACTTGTTTGTCCAGCTCGTCTGGCGCACTGGAAGGACTGAAGAAAGCGTTACCCTCTGACGCATCTGTCGTCGACTCTCCGTCGCTCGCGTTCGCCCTGCCAGAGAAAGCCATGCCAGAGCTGAAGCCGTTCGAAGCGCAACTCACAATCATATCGAGCCACCTCGGAACGGCAATGCCTCAAGACGTCGTCACCAGCGCAAATTACTGGACCGGTCTCCCTGACAGAGAGTTCGACATCGCAGAGGCGGTCGATACGCTGGCGGTAGAAGGCAGCCTTGTCGTGTCGTTAGGGAAGTCGCCCTTGGTCTCCGCAATTCCCGATCGGAAGGGCGTAGTCACGTATGACGACGACTGGCTGGAGTTGCTTGCACGGGTTTATGAGGTCGGGTTCGACTTGGATTGGAGTCGGGTTGGTGCCGGTGTGGAGGGTCCGAGGGTGCATATGCCGAGTTACTACTGGTGTCGCGATGAGAAGCCTTCTTAGCTGTCGATACAATTTCTTGTTGTTAGACACGCGATTGTAGTATGAGCCACTTATGTAGCCTGTATGTGAGCCGTTCTGGTTAGTCGGCGGCAAGTCATCGGGGGAACGCGGTCAGTGGTCTGCTAAGATCTTATCTTATCGCACACCCACCTTTGTCGATATCAATGTGGGTCCCTATTTTCTCGTGTCGCGTCGACGCGTCGCAGCTCTGAGCGCGGATGCAAATTTTCCTCATCTCTACCACGACGACGAGTCGCACGCTTCCATCTCACTCGCAAAAGACACACGAGAGCACGAAATAGCACACAAGTGCTACGATTCAACCGAGGAAATGCTAATACAAGGAGACCGAAACAGGATACAGGATACAAGATAGATATTGTACAGTCCAAGGTCCGTCACGTCCACAGCCGTGATAAAAATCCGCGTTCTTACACGCACGTAACATACGCATACGCATCACTCAAGATGTAACAGAAAACAAGGAATTCGGACCCAGAATGGAGATACACGCAACCCGGGCGCGACATGCCCGTTTCGGAACAAGGCGCGCTCGGGGGAGCACAAGGGGCCTGCCATAGCGGGCTTGCAGCCTTGTCTCTCGCGTCCACGTCGCATCGCATTGGCGTGGTGCTGTTGGTCGTGTTGGCGGTAGGTGGTGGGCGGTGGGTGGTAACGATGGGGACGAACGGTGAGCGCCGGGGTATAAAGGCAAGAGCAGTCTTCAGGAGTCTTAACGAGCCGCACAGCGTGCGCACTTCCGCTCCTTACTGTCCGCCGCGCCCCGCCCTGCCTCGGACTTCCACGTACTGCGGCGGCGGAAGCGGAAAGGAGACGCAGGCTCGCCAGTCGGGGTGCCGCGCGTTCATGTGCCGCAGCCTCTCGTCGGAGCGCGCGAGGAGGTCGGGGCACCCGGGCATGGGGCAGATGACCATGCGGCCGTGCGCAAGGGTCCCGTTCATGTGTCGATCCCTATCGTATTTCCTCCCGAATTTGCTGTCGCAGAGGTCGCAGCGGAGGCGCGGATCGGTTGGCTTGGTTGGCTGTCCCTGGTCGGAGGACGTCTCTCTCGGCCCTTCCAGCTCACCGTTATTGGTTCTGCCGTGGACTCCCGACTGGAGTGATCCTCTAGTCTGAGCATTCGCAGCTAAATAATGGGGGTGGCGAAGGGCCACCGGAGCAGCCCTTCGCGCTAGCGACTCAGCACCACGTGCCGAGCGCTTCCTGATATTCTCGGGGGCTGACCCCGAGTTATTGCTGACCCGGCTCTTCTTAGCCGGCAGCCTTGCTTCTTCCTCTTCCTCTTCCTCGTCATTGTCTCTCGCCCTCTTCTGCGTCGTCAGGATACGCTTCTCAGTTTGGACCGGCACCGCGCGAGGCTTCCTCGCTGACCGACGCGATGTCGGCCCTCGCTGGTTGCCATTGTGCTGACGCTGATTCGGGCTGCAGGACAATGACGCTGCAGCCGGGATGAAGTCAGAGTGCTCCGCGGCAGGCGAGACGGATGAAGGCAATGACAGGACCATCTGTGTCGGGCCAGCACTCGCATAGCCGCCATATCCTGCGAACAATGCGCTCGCGAGTTCAGGCGCGATCCACGCTTGCTCGGCAGGCTCAGACGCGTAGGACGTCTGTGTGGAGGGATTGCTAAATTCGGAGAACAGCGGGGACGCGGTGGAGAGTGCGGGGCTCGTCGAGCCAGAGCGTGAGTATGCGGAGGTGGGGGAGTCGAGGCAGGGCGGGGGGCAGACGTCGGCGAGGTTGACGTAGGCGGGCTGGTTGAAGGACGTGGGCGAGAGAGAGGGTGCGTGCGTCGCCGACATCAGCATCAGCATCTTCGCAATCTCACTCTGACTCCGCTCATAGTTATTGCCCACAGGCTGCAGAGCGTCCTCGAAGTCCATCACCACGGTGCCGCTGTCTCCGCAGCACAGGAGGTCTACGCTGATGCTGTAGCCGGGCTCGTCGTGTGTCTTCGCGGGGCTTGCGAAGGCGGGCACGTTGTGCGGGGTGACGGCCAAGTTGGGCGGGGCGATGCGCGAGTTGGGCGGGGCGACGTGCAAGCCGTGCGGGGTGACATCCACGCCGTTTGGAATGACCACGCCGTTTGGAATGACCACGCCGTTTGGAGCGACGTGCATCCCGTGCGGAGGGATATCCACGCCGTTTGGAACAACGTCCATGCCGTGCGGAGGGACACCCATGTCGCCCAGAGGCACACCCACATTGCTAGAAGGCACACCCACGCCGTGCGAGACGGCGCCCAAGCCAGGCATCGGGACGTCCACATCGTACGCCCACCCGCTCACATCGCCCCCCGTCTCCGCGCCCGTCGCACCATCCACGAAGAGGCACTGCGCGGTGCCGAGGCTCTCTTGGTTCGTGAGGAAGGGGCGGTGCGGCGAGCGCGAGCGGTTGGAGTACTGTGTGTGGCGTTAGGTGAGTGGGTGAGTGGAGAGAAGAGGGGGAGGGGGGGCTTACAGTTACATGCTTTCCGTCGAAGCCGTACTCGACTTCAAGGATATCTGTGGAGTTGATGGGTGGGTAGGTGGGGGTGGAGGAGGGGGGGTTGATCGGGTAAGTGTTATCGAGAGGAAGATTCGTCGGGCAAGCATTGGCAGGGTAAGCGATGTTGTCGATGTTTCCGTTGTGGTAGTAAGTGTTATTGTTATTGGCGGCGTATGCGCCGTCGTTGTATGCGTTAATGTTGTTGCTGATGGCGGACTGTCCCTAGATGATACACCACCATTAGCCACACCGCAGGACGAGCTCGAACGACCTATACGCACGTATCCCGGACCTCCGCCGCCGCCATACTGTGGCGACGCCACCCGAGCGCGCCGCTCATACTCATCGCGCACCGCAAACCACTCGCTTGGATGCAGACTCATAAACCCGTCCATCTCTTGCTATTATCTCTTGTCCTCCGCGCGATCGACACAATAGCAGACCGACAGCGACAGCAACAGCCGACAGCCGACGGCGGATAACAGAACTCAGAAAGGGCAGTTGACAGATACCAGAACTCAGAGCGCAGACAGCGACAATAGGCCTATTGTCGCGTCCAAGGCGGGAGATCGGGAAGACAAAGTGCTGATCGAATTTGCCCCGCCCGGGCAGAGTCTTATAGTCGCCACACCGGCACCTCCCAGCACCATACGTCTGCCCCTGCGTGCATGCGTGGACCCGCCCTACGCAGGCTGCTTGGAAACCGCAGGCCCGAGCTCTGCCCGCGCAGCCCGTTCTGGTGCTTAGCTGTCTCACGTGTGTCTTTTCGAGCGAGACGTATGCAGCCGCGACGGCCATCCTACGCTCTACGCTGTCTCTCTCTCCTGTGCGTCAGACGTATTCCTCTTCCACCAAGCGGTATGCCCATGTGAGACGTATGCAGCCGCGACGGCCTGCGTCCTACGTTGGTCCGTTCTTATAAAGCCGGCCGTGCAGACGTCTGTGCGGGCTTCCGTATCCCCACAGGCCCCCAGGCGGCAGCGACGCTTGGTGCGGCGGGCCTATGAGCAACGCATGGTGCGATGGCAGGGCCCAGGAGCAACGCATGTCGCGGAGGGCCCGCGCGCTGCTCCCACTCTGACTGTTAGGCGCCGTGGCGACGCGACGCGACGCGTCGGTCACGCGGGCACGTGTGCGCGAGGGGTGGGGAGTCTGGGCGCGTGACGCTGGGGCGCGGTGAGTGTTTGCTTTTCCTTTGTGCTTTACGGTGACTTTCTGCTCGAGCTCATTGGTCGGAAATGAAGGCACACGGGAGGGAGGGGGGACAGTGCTGTCGAAGGGAAGAGACGATTTCAAGGTCGATTTGGGTCGGGCGGATGAACCGTCACGGCGGGCTTGACTGACTTTGTGTTTACTCCAAGGTAGGGCTCTACATGTACAGGTGAAGCAACGTCTATTGATCTATGCTGTATGTGAAGGAATGTTGACGGCATACGCGATACTGGTGAGCATTGAAACTCGTTCGCTACTCGTTGGGGAGTCTGAAGCTGTGATCCTTATCTAGATCACACAAATGTCTCAAACCGCGACGAATCCAACTCAGTGCCAAGATGGACAATGTGCTGCGCGCATTCGTCTCAGCCACGCTGTCAGTGTAGGAATCCGTTCCATTCATCCTTCTTCGTGCGTGCCCATCTGCAGCTCGAGACCAGTGTATCTATCTATCTAGATCGTTGGTCGTGCAAGTCCGCACGGGACGTGCACGGCACAAACGTGGGCGAGTCAACTGCGCATACATGGGAGGTCTCATAGTCCAGGCCGTGCTGGTGCTGATGCTGACGTTGGCCCGTATGCAAGGACTTGCGTATGGATAGTCAATGTACGGTGGGTGCACAATAGGGGTTGGGGTCTGTGCATACGTTGTCGTTTGCATCTGGGCAACTGCATACGTTTGTGCGTTGTCTTGTTCCAACGTTGGCATTGACTATCCTCTTGGTGGAATGCGTGGGTTACTACTGGCATCAATCACAGACCACTGCGGCCTCTTCACCCGGCCGTGCATTCATGCAGCCAGCGGAAGCTGTCGTGAGTTGTTGGGCCCCTAGCAGATGGTGAGACTGTCCACGTACGCCATCGCGATTGTGAGACGATGTGCTCTACCAAACAGATTCATATTTCACGCAGTCACGTCTGTCCCTCGCGTTCAACCTGTCAGAAGAAGCCATGCCAGAGCTGAAGCCGCTCGAAGCGCAACTCACCATCATCTCGAGCCACCTCGAAACAGCAATGCCTCAAGACGTCGTCACCAGCGCGAATTACTGTACAGGCCTCCCTGACAGGGAGTTTGACATCGCGGATGCCGTTGATACACTGGCGGTAGAAGGCAGCCTTGTCGTGGCGCTAGGACAGTCGCCTTTGGTCTCTGCAATCCCCGAGCGGAAGGGTTTGGTCACGTATGACGGAGACTGGTTGGAATTACCTGCGCGGGCTTATGAGGTTGGGTTCGATTTTGATTGGAGTCAGGTCGGTGCTGCAGGTACGGAAGGTCCGAGGGTGCATATGCCGAGTTATTGCTGGTGTCGCGATGAGAATGCTTCTTAGCTGTT
>NSJX01000017.1:421243-518908 GCA_002286715.1 Dentipellis sp. KUC8613
CAGCGACAAACGGCAACGCCGCCGCCGCCTGTGTCGGCCCCGCGCTCGCATAGCCGCTGTCTACAACAGCAGGAGGGAACGCGCTCGCGGGCCACGATTGCTCGACAAAGTCGGACGCGTAGGACGTCTGTGTGGAGGGACAACTGAAGTCTGAGAACAGCGGGGACGCGGTGGACAGCGCGGGGCTCGTTGAGCCAGAGCGTGAGTATGAGTTCGGGTGTGGAGAGGTAGGCGAGCCCGTGCAGGGCGGGGGGCAGATGTCGGCGAGGTTGACGTAGGCGGGCTGGTCGAAGGACGTGGGCGAGAGAGAGGGTGCGTGCGTCGCCGACATCTGCATCAGCATCTCTGCAATCTCACTCTGATTATGCTCATACTCATTGCCCACAGGCTGCAGAGCGTCCTCGAAGTCCATCAGCACAGTGCCGCTGTCGCCGCAGCACAGGAGGTCTACGCTGATGTTGTAGCCGGGCTCGTCGTGTGTCTTCGCGGGGCTTGCGAAGGCAGACACGTTGTACGGGTCGATGGCCAAGTTGGGCGGGGCGACGCGCGAGCTGGGCGGGGCGACGCGCGAGCTGGGCGGGGCAATGTGCGAGCCGTGAGGGGTGACATCCACGCCGTTTGGAATGACCACGCCGTTTGGAGCGACGTGCATCCCGTGCGGAGGGATATCCACGCCGCTTGGAGCAACGTCCATGCCGTGCGGGGTGATGTCCATGCCGTGCAGAGCAACGTCCACATTGCACAGAGGGACACCCATCTTTTTCGAAGGGACACCCACGCTGCGCGTAGCAGCGCCCAAGCCAGGCATCGGGACATCCACATCGTACGCCCACCCGCTCACATCGCCCCCCGTCTCCGCGCCCGTCGCATCATCCACGAACAGGCACTGTGCGGCGCCGAGGCTCTCTTCGCCTGTGAGGAACTTGAACGGGTGCTGCGGCGAGCGCGAGCGGTTTGAGTACTGTGTGTGGCGTTAGGTGAGTGGGTGAGTGGAGAGAAGAGGGGGAGGGGGGGCTTACAGTTACATGCTTTCCGTCGAAGCCGTACTCGACTTCAAGGATATCTGCGGAGTTGATGGGTGGGTAGGCGGGAGTGGAGGAGGGGGGGTTGATGGGGTGAGTGTTATTGGGAGGGAAATTCGTTGGATAGGCATGGCCAGGGTAAGCGATATTGTCGATGTTTCCGTTGTGGTAGTAAGTGTTATTGTTATTGTTATCGGCGGTGTATGCGCCGTCGTTGTATGCATTAATGTTAACGTTGTTGCTGATGGCGGGCTGTCCCTAGATGATACACCACCATTAGCCACACCGCAGGACGAACTCGAAACACAAATGCGCACATAAGCTGGACCTCCGCCGCCGCCATACTGTGGCGACGCCACCCGAGCGCGCCGCTCATACTCATCGTGCACCGCAAACCACTCGCTTGGATGTAGACTCATAAACCCGTCCATCTCTTGCTATTGTCTCTCGTCCTCCTCACGATCGACACAATAGCAGACCGACAGCGACAGCGACAGCCGACAATGGATAACAGAACCCAGAAAGCGCAGCTGACAGAACTCAGAAAGCACAGTCGACAGATACCAGAGCTCAGAGCGCAGACAGCGACAATAGGCCTATTGTCGCGTCCACGGCGGGAGATCGGGAAGCAAAGTGCTGATCGAATTTGCCCCCGGCGGGGCAGGGTCTTATAGTCGCCACACCGGCACCCTCCAGCGCCATACGTGGGCCCGCCCTATGCAGGCTGCCTGGCAACCGCAGGCCCGAGCGCGAGCTCGAGCTTTGCCCGTTCTGGTGCCTAGGCTAGCTGTCTCAGATGTGTGTCTTTTCCAGCGAGACGTATGCAGCAAGCCGTTCCCCGTGCGATGCGTACGGCCATCCTACGTCCTACGTTGTCCGTCTCTCCTGTGCGTCAGACGTGTACCTTTCCCACTAACTATCATCTGCCCAGGCCAGACGTATGCATCAAGCCGCGCCCCGTGCAACGTCTGCCCTACGTCCTACCTTGGTGCGCTCTCATAAAGCCGGGCCGTGTGGACGTCTGTACGGGCTTCCGTTTCCCCACAGGCCTCGAGGCGGCAGCGACGCTTGGTGCGACTGGTCCAGGAGCGATGCGTGGTGCGGCGGGCCCAGGAGCAACGCATGTCCGACTCGCAGAGGGCCCGCGCGCTGCTACGTGTGGTGAAGGCCTTAGGCGCCGTGGCTAACTGGAAGGACGCGCGCCGGGGTGCCAATAGGCACACGTGATTCAGACGCGACGCGTTGGTCACGCGGGCACGTGTGCGCGAGGGGTGGGGGGCCGGGGCGCGTGACGCTGGGGCGCGGTGAGTGGTTGCTTTTCCTTTGTGCTTGCTGCGTCGGGGATGTTTACTGACGATTGTGTCTAGGGCGATAGGAAGTAGGGTTGACGGGATGATCCTGCTGTCGATAACCTTCGAGTAAGCGAAGAAGTGAAAAGGTACGATTGCATGGTCGTCTACTACGCTATGCTACATGGGCGAAATGCACGCGGTCGCTACAGGCTGACTTTCGTGTTCACTCCAAAGCAAGACTCTACAGGTGAAGCAACGTCTATCAATCTATACGCGAAGGAACGTTGACGGCATACGCGATACTGGTGAGCATCGAAACTCGTTCGCTACTCGTAGGGGAGTCTGAAGCTTTGATCCATATCCAGGTCACTCAAACCGCGGCGAGTCTAACTCAGGGCCAAGATGGACAATGCGCTGCGCGCGTCCGTCTCGGGCACGCCGTCACCGCAGGAATCCGTTCCGCTCATCGTTCATCGTGAGTGTCCATCTCCAGCTCGAGACCAGGGTATCTATGTAGATCGTTGGTCGTGCAAGTCCACACGGGACGTGCACGGCGCAAACGTGGGCGAGTCGACTGCGCATACGTGGGAGGTCTCATAGTCCAGGCCGTGCTGGTGCTGACGTTGGCCCGTATCCAAGGACCTGCGTATGCCTGTCCAGCGTGTGGTGTTTGCACAATTGGACTTCGGGTCTGTGCGTATGTTGTCGTTGATGAATGGCTCCTGCATGTTGTCGTCGTCTGGCTCCAACGTTGGCATCGACTATCCTCTTGGTGGAATACGTGGGTTACTACTGGCATCGATCACAGACTGCTGCGGCCTCTTTACCCGGCGGTGCGTTCATGCAGCCCGTGGAAGCCGTCGTGAGTGGTTGGGCCTCTAGCAGACAGTGACATCGTCTACCCATGCCATCGCGTTCGTCCGACGATGTGTCCTTTTCAGCACGACGTACTGTATGCAGCCGCGACGCGTACGGCCAGCCTACGTCCTACGTTGTCCGTCTCTCCTGTGCGTCAGACGTGTACCTTTCCCACTAACTACCATCTGCCCAGGCCAGACGTATGCATCAAGCCGCGCCCCGTGCAACGTCTGCCCTACGTCCTACGTTGGTGCGCTCTCATAAAGCCGGGCCGTGCGGACGTCTGTACGGGCTTCCGTTTCCCCACAGGCCTCGAGGCGGCAGCGACGCTTGGTGCGGCGGGCCTGCGAGCGACGCGTGGTGCGGCGGGCCCGGGAGCAATGCGTGGTGCGGCGGGCCTGCGAGCGACGTTTGGTGCGGAGGGCCCAGGAGCAACGCATGTCGCGGAGGGCCCAGGAGCAACGCATGTCGCGGAGGGCCCCCGGTGTCTGACTGTTAGGCGCCGTGGCGACGCGACGCGTTCGGTCACGCGGGCACGTGTGCGCGAGGGTTCTGGGGCGCGGTGACTCGTGAGTGGTTGCTTTGTGCCTTTCCTTTGTGCTTTAGCGTGACTTTCTGCTCGAGCACATTGGTCGGGAATGAAGGCTCACCGCCATGGGGGGACAATGCTGCCGAAGGGAGAGACGATCTCCAGGACGAATGAACTGCGGGCGCTGCTGGTCTTAGGTCTGGGCTAGCTTTTGTGTTCACTCCGAGGCGAAGCTCTCTAGGTAAAGTTACGTCTGTCAAACTATACGTGAAGGAAAATCGGTACCGTTTGAGAAACTGGTGAGCATCGAATCTCGGTCGTCGCTGGAGAGTCTGAAGCTTTGATCCATATGCAGGTCGCACCGATGTCTGAGACTACTCAGACGTGCGCAGCATAAGCGTGCTTCACGACGTCAACGCAGGAATATATCCACCGTTCGCCGTGAGTGCTTGATTATAGTTCGATTAACGAGATTAGCCTATCTACACCTTGCACATACGTGCGGATGCGAAAAGACTCTACGCAATCATGTCAATGGGAACGTCGACTTCGCTGTTCATACGCGGGGGTCTCACTAATCTAGGCTGACGTTGGACTTGCGTATGGATGGCCAACGTGTGGTGATTACACAATAGGTTTGGGGACTGCGTACGTTGTCGTTGGTATCTGGGCACCTGCGTATGTTTGCGCGTTGTCTTGCTCCAACGTTGGCCATGCTCCACGCAGCTTACCATCGCGCTGCTGCGATCCATGCAAACATCCCTCCTACCGGCGGCGCGTTCATACAGCTTCATGGGAACCGTCGTGAGTTGTTGCCAGTTCACTAGCAGACGTTGGGATCGTCTACGTCGCGTCCGTCAGACGATGCGCTCTGCTCGAATTCGGTCTCGTATTTATGCAGTCACGAGTTCTAGTAAGTACTGCAGGTCATTCCATGACACCAAATCCCGACGCAGCCACGGACGCGGACATTGACATCGACAGCACTTGCGCGTACATCTCTTCCTCAGCACATCCAGTTTCTCAGCCAATCCCGACTCCGCGGGATATTACTGTACCCCTCCCCAACCCTGCCTCGTCGCGACTGACCATCGTCGCCGTCGTCGTCGTTGCTGAATTATTCACACTCACACGTAGCTGCAGCTGCAGATCCCGGCGATCCACCTTCGTCCGACCCAGGCCCATGCTCACGAGCAGACACGCGTACGGCTTGGCCCTCGGCGGGACACATTACGCCCAGCTAGCACGCACGGCCGCTCTCCCAAACGCACCCGGCTATAGTGTCCGCCTCGTGCGCGTTCTATGAGCCGCAATGTGCCGCCCTCTGTGGCCCATTGTCCAAAAAACAGCGCTTGCGATGCACCTAGCGCTGGATATTGGTGAGGGCGTTGGGTTGGCACTGACTAAGGGGGGCCCGGGACCCCCGGCGAGTCGGGGTTAACGTTAAGGATTGATAACCGTGCGGAGCTATAGCTGCTTGCTGCAGGAGAGGAGAGGGGGAGGGGAGGGGATGGGATTAGCATTATCAATATACATTTGGCGGCAAACTACCAGCACACCGACGCCTGGAGCTGATGTGAGCGTGGAGAGCTTGCAATTGAGACTCGAGCGCTAGCCGCCGTGTCCGATCCCGTCGTATACATTCTCCATGGCTAAGAATGCAAGAATACCGCGACGCGAAGACAGATCTATCTACCGCGAGTGGATTTCGAACCTGGTGGCCACTTAGCCTGCCGACGTCAGTAGTCTAAAAGCTTGCGACCCTGCAAGCGAGCCATCTGCAATCTCGAATCTGGCACGATCTGAAATGCGGGGATAAGCACGAGTCGAGTCGACGAGCCCCGGGGCCGCGAGCGAGCAAGCGCTGCGGAGCCCGATCGATTCGATCAGCGGGTCTCGTGGGCGTACGCGTCGTCGCGCCGAGTCGAGTGCTCGTGCCTGCGCGCGCTGAGTCTGACTCTGAGTCTGGCGTCGAGGCCAGACGCTCTCCATCGAAGCTGACTAGTGCAAACGCCTCACTGGCACTCGGTGTCGTCGGCAGTGACAGGCTCCGCATGTGCGCGAAGGTATGCTGCCGGCGTGCCCGAGTGGGTCACCCCGACGCGCGCTGCAGCGCGCTAGAATGGTATATATAGGGCCCAGTGCAAACTCCACCAGTTGCTATCCGTGACTTCCGCCCCGCACCCTGCACCCTACCACCCGCGTCTTATATCTCACCAGTAACAGCTCCACCGCGAAAGCAACTTGAACACCCAACACAATGTCCGAGAGCACGAAACGCGTTATGCCTTACGGTGCGTGCTAGTAATATACTACCCACTTATCTCTGGAAAGGAGGCTTATCGTCGGCGTGGTGTGCAGTCCGCCTGGGCAAGTCCGGCCTGAAGGTGTCCCGCATCATCCTGGGCTGCATGTCCTACGGCTCGTCGTCCTGGCAGGACTGGGTCCTCGACGAGGAGGAGGGCATGAAACACATCAAGGCTGCGTGCGTCCCGCTCCTCTTCCCCCTATCCGTTACTTTATCGCCTCGGCTGATCCGCGACGCGCAGGTACGACCTCGGCATCCAGACGTTCGATACGGCCAATGTACGTCTCGCGCGCGGTTGGGTTGGGTTGCCGGACGGCACGCTGATGCGGTGCGGGGTGCTATTGACAGGTCTACTCGAACGGGTACTCCGAGATCGTGCTTGGCAAGGCAATCAAGAAATACAGTCTCCCGCGTGACGAGATCGTCGTCATGACCAAGGTGCTTTCCCTCCTCCCTCCCTCTCCCCTTCCTCCCTATCTCCTCACCGTAACTCCTCGATCTAACTCCTTATTTGCGTGTTTTACAGCACTGGTTCACCGTCGCGCACTCGGCGACCGAGAACCTGTACGGCAAGAACGTCGACGAGTACGGCTACGTGAACCAGCACGGCTCCAGCCGCAAGCACATCTTCGACGCCGTCAAGCACAGCCTCGAGCGCCTCCAGCTCGACTACATCGACGTCCTCCAGTGCCACCGCTTCGACGGCGAGACGCCCATCGAGGAGACCGTGCGTGCTTTTTCCTTCTCCTTCTTAGCCCCCTATCCCCTTGTCGTTTGAGGATGTGCGCTGATGCTGTGGTGTGGTGTGGTTTGTGGGTGGGTGGTGCAGATGCACGCCCTGCACGACGTCGTGCAGGCCGGCCTCGTGCGCTACATCGGCATGAGCTCCTGCGACGCCTGGCAATGTACGTCCCCATCCCTCCCTTTCCCCTCTCCTCCCCCATACTAACCCCTCCCTCTCCCCCCTCCTCTCAGTCCACGTCATGCAAAGTACGCCTCTTCCCCCCTCCCTCCCTCCCCCCCTCTTCCTTCCAAAACACATAAAGACACAGGCGCTGACGAGAAAGAGCAGACTACGCGCTCACGCACAACCTGACGCCGTTCATCTCGATGCAGAACCACTACAACCTGCTCTACCGCGAGGAGGAGCGCGAGATGATGCCCACCCTGCGCCACTTCGGCGTCGGCGCCATCCCGTGGTCGCCCCTCGCGCGCGGGAACCTGACGCGCCCGTTCGGCGAGGCGACCGTCAGGGCCGGGTCCGATCCGTGAGTGTGCAGTTTTGCTTATTCCTGGCGGTTTTATTGCTCGTGCGGTTGTTCTTCGTCGTGCGGTTGTTCTCCCTGGCACCCTGTGGACCCGTGAGCTGCACCCGTGCACCCTGCTGGAAGCACACCCTGAGCGCTGTCCCTGCACGCTGCACGCTACATGTGCTCCTCCTGCCTACTGCACCCGCGCACCCGCGCACCCTCCCACGCCGACACATATGCTGACGCTTCTTCGTTCTCCAGCTGGGCCGCGGGCTACGGCACGCCCTTCACTAAGGCCGTCATCGACCGGTACGCCCGCCTCCCTGCTTTTTGCGTTCCTTTCTAACTTCTGCCCATTCCCCTTGCTCCCCGCCCCGCCATCAACCCCCTCCACCTCACCTATCTTTCCTCTACTCACCTCTTCACCCCACCCGGACCCCCCCCTCCACCCAGCGTGGAAGAGCTCGCGCGGAAGCACTCCGCGAGCATGGCGCAGATCGCGCTCGCGTGGGTGCTCACGAAGGACGCCGTGTCCGCGCCGATCGTCGGCACGACGTCGCTCGCGAAGCTCGCGGACATCGTCGGCGCGCTCGATGTCCAGCTCACGCCGGACGAGGTCGCGTATTTGGAGGCGAAGTACGAGCCGAGGGCCGTGTTTGGGCATTCGAGTCAGGGCGGGATATGAGTGGGAGGAGGGGGGGGAGGGGGGGAAGGGGGGAGGGGTGTATGAGTATGTGTATGTGTATTGAGTAGAGGAAGGGAGGTGAAGTGTAGAATGATGTAGAATGATCACCGTGACTGGCCATCGCATTTCTTCCCGACACGACACGACAGCGTACATACACAAGAGCCCGAACACCCCAAATGCCCTGCACGATATCCCAACTCCATCAGATCTCTGCATCACCAACCCATGGCCCTCGTGCCGACTCACGCCAACAAGTACCCCGCGCCCCTCACTCACGCCAACAAGCACCCCACGCCCCTCACTCACGCCAACAAGTACCCCGCGCCCTTCACCACCGCCGCGCCGACGAGCAGCGCAACCGCCGCGCGGCGCAGCGTCTGCTGCCGCGTGCTGCGTGCGCCGGCCGCGTCGATGGCGGCGATGTCGGCGTCGGTGAGGTCTGCGGGTGGTGTTGGTATTTGCATCGGGGTGAGTGAGGGTGGATGTGTGTCGAGTGCCGCGGGTGCGGAGCGAAGATATCGGGGGTGATGGCGAATTTGTATCCGTCGTAGAGGGATGGTTTCGAAGGTAGGTGCGAGTTGGAGTCGAAGGTAAAGGTGAGAAAGGAGCAGGCGTAAGCACGAATTAGTATCGAGCGTAAAGGAGAGAGAGGAAAGACGCACCGAGGTCCGCGGCGGCGAGGTAGCCCTCGAGGCGCGATTTCTTCGAGCTCGTGCTGGATCGGCGGACGCGCGGTCAGTGAGTGCGAGTACGGGGTATGTGTGGGAGTGCGAGTGCGAGTGCGGGTGCGGGTGTATGCGCGTCGGGTGTAGGTACGGGTGTATGCGCGCGGGGGTGGGTATATGCGGGCCAGAAGCGAGTACATGCGCATCGCAAGAGCGAGTATATGCGCGTCGGGGTGAGCATACGTGCGTGCAAACATCCCCACAAACACGAAACACGGGCCAAACGTCTCAGAGACGAGGGAAGGCAATGGAAAATGAATGAATGGGAGAAAGACCTACGTGACGACGACCGCCTTCTTCGCCTTGACCCACGCGAGGAGCACCTGGTCGGGTGCCGCGCCGAGTCGCTGCGCGATTGCGTTCACGGGCGCGTCGACGGGGCCGCCGGGCTGGTGTGTGATTGGTCTGCCGGGAGCATGCACATACGGTTAGTACGTCGGGCCACAGGGAGGCGATGGGGAAGGGGGACGAGGGAGGCGGAGACGGAGACGGAGGGAGAAGGAGGAAGAAGAAGGGAATCGGGGAGAGAGGAAGGGGCGGGGACGCACATGAGCGCGCTATACGCCTCGATCGCGATACCGTGCTGCGCGGCATAGTCGAGGATGGGCTTCTGTCGCTCGTAGACGTACGGGTGCAGCAGTATCTGTGTGTGTGTCCACGCGGTGACGTCAGCCCGCATCATCCCAAAGCAGAACGGAGAGGCAGGCACCTGGTTCGCCGCGGGCTTGACCTTGGCAGACTGGACGAGGATCTCGAGCTGCGCCGCGTCAAAGTTGCTCACACCGATGCTCCTGCGGATACATGCTCGTCAGGCGAGCGGGATATGGATGGACAAAAGGGAGAAGGGCGCACTTTGCCAGCCCGGCCGCCTTGATCTTCTCCATCTTGGCCCACGCAGTCGGGATGTCGGGCACCGCGAGCCGCGGGTGGTGGATCAGGTACAAGTCGACATAGCTCACGCCCAGCTGCATCCCGCATTCGTCAGCAACAGCACTTTCGCGCGCGCGCTGACGGGGAGAAGGAAACGCACGTTCTTCAAGCTGTTCTGAATGGATGTCTCGATGTCCAGCCCATTCAACCCCGAGTACTTCGTCGTGATGAACACGTCCGCGCGCGCGAGCCCGCTCTCGCGCAGCGCCTGCCCCGCCTCCTGCTCGTTGCGGTACGACTGCGCCGTGTCTGCATGTCCAGCCCCGTCAGCACATGTCCACCGCTTATCGTGCTCCGGAGAGAAGGGAGAGGGGCGGCTCACCGATATGCTCGAACCCGACCGACAGCGCCTGGTCGACCTGGTCGATGGGCCCCTGCCCGTTGCCCAGCGTCCACGTCCCGAAGCCGATCCCGGGGATCGCGTGTCCTGGTCGTGCGCCCCATACGCCGTCAGTGCCTTGCAACACGACTCGACTAGCGGCGTACCGTCGTTCAGCTTGATAGTGTCCCAAGGCATGGTCGATAAGTTACAATCTCAGTTAATGCTAGTCGAAGAAATATAGGGTGTTAGTAGCTCGGGGAGAGCGTGGGCGCGGGCGTGGTGGTTGCACTCAGAGAGCCAGGGCCTGCGGACTGCTCAGTAACGTTATTCTTGGAACCATTCCCTCGCTCAGCTGCATGTCGTCGAACGCGTGCGAGCACACGCCACTATTCGCCACGATAATGATTGCTTCCGTGCAAGCCCCTCCTTCGCCCCGCGCGGTCCGCCGCGTTACCGTGTGGGAAATCGCGACGTGACGTGTTCACGTGCGGGGTGTAACGTCACGCGGGACGCGCTCTCTTCTGCAGCAAGCCCTCGTGCGAGCATTCGAGCAAGCTTCACATGTGGTCGACTCCATCCAAAAAACCTATATTCAAAGCGACATTACGATCGTCCGTTCTCCATATCCGTATACACAGCCACAGACACGGAGGGGAAATCAAATCTAGGGCATATGTAGAAAAATGAAATACGTGCAAGACGAGCGGTCGGTAGTCGCGGTACCGGGATTCGAAAAATCGAAAAATAACAAACGAGCGTGGATGTGTGTTGGTAGCTTTTTTGCTGATATCCTCGAAGAAGGGTATGCATGTTCCGGAATGGTGTCGTTGGTGCTGGAAGATAGCGGAATGCAAAACGGGGTAGAAAGCGTTCTCACCTCACCTAGTCCTGCTCCTCTTCACCCTCGCCCTCACCTTCCACCTCCTCTCCTTCTTCACCCTCCACCGGCCTCTCCCTCTCCTTCAAATAATCATACCCCACAAAGCTCATCACGCTGTCCGACAAAAGCCCAATCAGCCACGCTCACTCAACCCACAACCGCATCCCACAGCCAAGCCAAGGGAAAACGCAAGCACTCACTAAATCGTCCCATCCGCACACCCCACCACGACCTCCTCATGGCTCAGCTGCATCGACATCGGGTTCTTCTCCGGCGTCGCGAGCCCCGCAAACCTGGCCGGCAGCGCCCCCCGCAGGCCCTTCACCCCCGGCCCGCGCTGCCCGTCCGCGAGCGCGCCCCACGCGCCGCCCACCGCCGTGATCGCCGTGTCGAAGTCCACCGTGGCGGCAGATGGCGGTCGGGGCGCCGCGAAGGGCGAGTCGGACGCCTCCGAGCCCGCGGGCGAGCCGTCGTCCGAGGACCCCGTGGCCTCGTGCTCCGGGTGCCGGTCGCGGTCGCGGTGCGTGGACATCAGGATCTGCAGCGCACCCACAAACTCTGATCAGCACCTCGCGCCGGCAAAAAAAAAACAAAAAAAAAAAAAAAAAAAAAAAAAAAAAAAAAAAAAAAAAAAAAAAAAAAAAAAAAAAAACAGAGCCAAGGAGGGCAAGACGTACCCGACGATCCGCCCCCGCACGCGTACTAAACCGCGTCGCAGTGACGACCCGCCGCTTGCGCGGGTCCACCGCGCCGACCGCCACATCCGGCGTCTCGACGACCGCGACGAGCTTCGGCGGCGCGGTCAGCACCGCCGCGCGCCCGAAGCGCACCGCGAACGAGTCCATCGGGCCCGCGGAGCGGCCGAGCGGGCTGCCGGGCGAGCGCGCGCCCGAGAGCGACATGCGGCCCTTGCCGCCCCCGGAGGAGCCGCTCGTGGACTGCGGCGCGCCGACGCCGAGCGAGCTGCGGCGCGAGGGCGTCGTGAAGGACGAGGTGGAGCGCGAGAGCGAGGAGATGGTGCGGATGCGCGGGGCGGATGCGGACGCGGCGAGCGTTGTCGATGCGGAGAGCGTCGTCGTGGGCGAGGCTGTGGAGTCGGTGGGCGAGGTCACGGTCGCTTGTTCTTCGGCTTCTGTCCATTGCAGGTGCAGGATGATTGATTTCGTGGCGCACTGGAGGGCAGGGTCAGCGAGAGTAAGGATGAGGCTGTATGGGACGCGCGCTCTTACCGTCATTTGTGTGCCCTGCGCCGCGAACCACTGCAACATGTTATTCGGCGCCATACCCACATTGTACAGCTTTGAATTCAACACTGGGTCTCCGGCGCCCAGCTCCGACAGCTTGAACTGCGAGATCATCTCGCGGCGGCCTGCCGTCGCCCGTCACCCGTCAGCCCAGCCCAACCCAACAACCCAGAAGGAGCTCACGAATCGAGAACACCCGAACGATACCATCGATCGTCACGCTGACCACACGCTCGCCCTCCTCCGCCGAGCCGCCGCTGATCAGCTGCACGCCAATGTTGACCGTCGTCTGCTGCCCGAACCGCACGATCTTCGTGCCCGCGCGCCAGTCCCAGCAGACCAGGGCTTTGTCTGCGCCTGCAGACACGAGGTTCTTGGACGAAAGCGCGACGGCACGAATGCCGTTTAGATGTCCGGCGAGTTGTTGCAGGGGGTTAAAGGTCAGGGAGGAGAACAGGTGCACACGGCTGCAAGCGCGTCAGGACTTTGTTCATCAATGGGTATGTTGTAACTCACCCGACGTCGTGGAAACCGACGACGAACACCTCTGTGAAGTATTCACGACGACTCAGTATACCACATACACCGCATGGGAAGAGCACTCGTCACCTTCGTCCGCCAAGAAATCCACACAGCTCACAGGCTTCTTCACCTGGAGACACTTCTTCAGCTCGCCGGTCTCGATATCCCAGAACCGGATCGTCTCGTCGTACGAGCCGCTAATGAGCCTCTTGCCTACCGTGCAATACGCCAATTAGCTCACAATAACTGCGACAGAGCCAATAGAGGGTGAAGGGAGCTGCGTACCTCTCAAAAGAAGCGTGGTGCAGAAATTCGTGTGCCCATTGAGGAAGCGCACGCTCTGCGGGAGCGCATTGCGGAAGTTGGACTCGCGGTGGTGCAGCGAGCGGTATAGCGGTTCCCTAACACGAGCGTGAACACAAATTAAATCCGGGAAGCGAACAAGAGGGATGAGGACCCACCAGCCCGCGGGCGACGCAGGGGGTTTCAGCGGCATGGGATCGGTCGCTGTCAACCTCAAACAGTGGAACTTCCAGAGCGCCGGCATGTGTACCATTTCCTGCCACTTCTTCGAAACCTACGTGCGCGCCGGATCAGCTGTCTATTTCGCGCCTTCTGCACGCCCAGGTTGGAGCAGATGGGGGGTAGGTGGGCCACGTACCGGCTCGACAGCAACGAGCTCCTGCACGGTGAGATGCTTGAAGATCTTGAGCGTCAGGTCGGGCGCGAGGTTCCCGACGATGTCGAATGTCGACTTCGCGTATTTCTCCAGGAGGAGAATTTGCAGTCGGATATCGCCGGGCATGCATGCTATTTCACGAGACGAACGGAGTAATTAGTCAATGATACAGAAGAACAAGTCACGAAGAACCGTACAGTCCAGAATAATGCTTATTCTGGGGAATGGATAGCGAACAGCGAATAAGCAACTAATGAAACGCCACAAGCAGGTGCGACTTACAGCCTCATCCGCTCGTCGCGGCTCAGTCCCCGGATTGCCTTGCGGACTTCCGTCTCATTGAACTCGCCATGCGAGCCCTTCAGCGCGCGCAGCAGATCGACGTCGCCATCGTCACTGTCTTCGTCACCACGATAGCCGCTCCAATAGCCACCCTTGCGCTTCTTACCACCGCAGGTGCAATATTCGTCGCTGTCCTGTACGAGGGCCATGCCGCCGCTCTGCCGCTCCCGCTCGCGCAGCACGCGTACCTCTGCCTGGAGTGCGTGCAGCTGTGCGGCCGTTGCAGCTTGTGCACGTTCCAGCAGGCGTTTGTAGTGGAGCAGCTTTTTCGTGTGGATCGAAAGAAGTGTGTCCATGCCGGCTTGGAACTGCAGACGGATTACCTCAACGCGACGTCACCGAAGAGAGCAGAAATAGAAAACGCACGTCCTCGTCGACATCTCCATCCCCCGCATCCGTGACCATCTCCAGGGTCATATCATCGCCGTCCCAGATGGACATAGCCTGGCCCATGTCTTCATCCCCGTCAATCGTAAGCCTCAACGTAGGCGAGTCGGTGCCCGTGGGCGGCGAGAACGCCGGGCTCGCGGTGAGAACGGACGCGCCCGACCCGCTGCGGGGCTTCTGCTGCTTCGAGCCCGACCGGGACATCGCGGTCGACTTCTTGGTCGGCGTACCGCCGAGGTTGCTCTTCGACGGCGTCTTGCGGATCGAGCCCGCTGTGGACTTGTTTGCCGACTTCGACTTGGGGCTCGGGGACATGTGGTTGATGTGAGGCGAGGAGAGCTGCGTCTTGGGCGAGCCGGACGACCTGCCCATGTCGCCTGCGGGAGAGGGGAAGGATTTGACGCGCGAACGCGGCGTAGACGGGATCGTGTTCATGTTCTGGATATCCTGCAGCTGCGACGAGTGGTCTGTAGAGTTGAAAAGCGAATTCGAGCGACTCCGGGATGCACTGGCAGACGCTGCAACCGGGGGCGGCTTGTACGCGGACGGGATCGGGCGGGCATTGGAGTTGGCGCGTGCGGGGGGCGTGGGCGTGGAGGGGAGGGCCACGCTGGAGGTGGACAGCGAGGAGCTGGTGTTGGCGTAGCCCTGCGGGGGAGCGGATTGGCGCCGGGCGGACAAGGAGGGAATGGACGTGTGACCCACGCGTCTGGTCGAGGGCGAGTCGAGCGACGAGCGCGAGCTGCCGTTCAGCGTCTGCGGCGTGACGGTCCCGCTCGCGTTGCTGTCGTTGCTCAGAAGCGACGCGTTTGAGATCGTGCGCGGTTTGACGACGCCAGCTTTCCCTGCTGTCGACGAGCGACGCGATATACGCGTCGTGGTCTCCGACGGCCCTCCCGATCTGCGAGATGACATGCTGGCAGCGCGCAATGGTTGGAAACGAACGTTGAATACGCGTATTGACGCGACGCAATGAGCTACTCACCTGGCTTAGTCCACCTCCAATACACAAGTTCCCAAGACGATCTCAGATATATGAGAAATCCGCAGTTCCGAGCTGTATAAACGATCTGAAGTAGTGGCAGAACTGCACCCGGGAAGAAGGCCCGATCTCTCCTACCAACTTGACGCGACAACAATAGGCTCTTCACGAACAGGCGATAATCAAGAAGCAAGGAGTAGACAAGACTCGGTCGAGGAGTTTAGGGTATGGCGGGCGTGGGGGGAATGAGGTGAAGACGGACTAAACTGAAGGAGCGCGTCGTCGTCGCAAGCGCGCGTTTCTCACGTGTTGCGAAGCCAACAACGCGGCAAAGCGTCACGGTCTCGGGCTTTTTCTTCTGACATGTGAACCAGGCAAACAAAGTGCAAATCCATTCCAGTGCGCAGAGTACCAAGTACACAATAAATTACATGGAGCCCGAGTCCCCTTATATGACAGAGATATAGACAGATAGGACAGATATTACATAGCAGATAGAATGGGTGCGATGCGATGTGCGAGGAGCAACTATGAATCAGGTATATCCCAGGAGAAAACTCTACCGTTAATGTCCCCATGGTACAAACGTTCACTACATCGATTGTGAGCTTCGAATGGACAGTGAAGAGGCGGAGCACATACCCAATAAACCTCAGTGCGGAAATAGTATCTTCAGGTCTCCCTGTTTTTCTGGCCTCCAAGGTCCGCAATGTGACGAACTCCCACTTCGCCTTTTCGCCCTCGGGCGTGTTGTCAGCATTCCAAGTCCGGAGCATGATCTTCCCATCCCGAGTGCCTGTAGCGAGAACACCAAGGCGGGAGTATTCCCGCTCGTGGAAGGCCATGGACGTGATAGCTGGTGGAAGATACGATAGCGCCGGCGAGTAGGTGAGGTCGAGGATCGCGATCGGCCGAGCATTGATAGTGTGCAAGCATAGCTTCAGCCTCGAGCAAGTCGCGATGTATCCCTGCACGCGCATTAGCTGATAAAAGGCGGTGGATTGGTTGAGGACTAACTGTGCTATCGTTCACCGCCGCAAGGTGAACTTCCGAGCCTTCATCCTTACCGTGCCAGATTGACGTGGTGTAAATCGCCTTGTTAAGATCCCACACAGCCGCACTTCCATCGCTAGACCCGCTGACGATAATCGACCACAGCCGCGAGGCAGCAACGCAGGTAATACGGTGGGTATGCAGCCGCATCAGATGCTGAAGCGAGACATGCATGAACGAGTCTCGGGCGGTACCATGTGAAACGTGCCACAGCCGCACGATGTGGTCGCTCGAACCTGTGATCAGATTATCCGGGTCTGCGAAGGCAGCGCAAGTGCAATCCATTCCCTCGACGACTTGATGAACCTGTAGCAAGTTTGGTCAACCGGGTATCATCGATAAGTGCGGAGGGGAGCCTACCTTACGGTCGACAAGGACGCGGAGCTCGCGGGCCGCAGCCCGCCCCGACCTGCTGAATCCCCATTCGACTTGTTCGTGAGGATAGCCGGGCACAGAGAGAACACCCTCTGGATGGGGTATCACTCTCTCGCCTATCAAGTCGACGACAAGCTCTCGGACGGGAGCTCCACCTGGCAAATCTACAGCGAATAAAAGGTTGATGAAGGAAGTTGATACTCCAAGAGAAACACAAACCTCGGGCTGCGGGCTTGACACTCTGAACAAGCATGGCATGGTCCTCTTCGATCCCATGCAGCGTGCCAAGGGGGAGAGACGAGAAGCCATGCATAATGCGTTGCGGATGTGGAGAGCCAAACAGCTTGCGAGGAGTCTGTCCGACTGTGCATATAGTCAGGATCAATTTTTCTGAACGACAATACCCGGAAAGACTTACAGTTGTGAATGATACCTACGGTCGCCTCACGTTCCAAGTCATCGGTGATGGTGTCCAAGTCTGTAAAGCAAGAGTCGGTGAAGCCGGAGAGAACTCGAAGAGATGTGTAACCATACCGATAGAGCCCTCATAGCTTAGAGGGTGGAAAACGTTGAGCGAATCCGGGTCACGTTGCTTGTAGCCCCAAATGAGGTCGATCCATGCCGGTAAGTGTTCGCTGACATAGTCGCTCTCCAGTGCCTGCACATCGGAGCGTCAGAATGCATATTCCCTAAGGTTCAGGCTTTCACCGACCCTTCGGTTCATGACTATGAACAATAACGGATCGTCTTTGGCCCATGGGGGAAGCTTGACGTGGTGAATGCGCTCCCCGTTGTTCTGTTGCACACCGAAATCAAGGTCGGCCGAATTTTCCAAGAATCTGGAAGGTGGGCGTTGTCAGGGATATTCGAAGAGAAGATAGAGCGCTGAGAAAAACGTACTCGGGGAACGTGTAGAACTCCGGGATAAGCTCGCGAACATCGCCGCGGATGTCCTTGGAAGCCGAGTCGTAAGCTCTGGCAATATTGCTGAAGAACGAATTAGTTGTCCGGCAACAGCTGATGGTTACTCGAATGGACAACATACCTGAAGAGACGATCAGGAAGGTCCCAATCACCACCCTGTAATTCGTTCTTCGTTCAGCTCATGAACATGAAACAAACTCAACGACATTCGTACCTGCAACGTTTTGAACATATTCGTGTAGGGCGCCATGCGGATCAGGAAGTGGCAGACAATCATTGACGAGCTGAAATGCGTTCCGTAATGGAACGGCTTCTCGTCGACACTCTGCAGCGCTTCGTAGCGCGACTTAGCCGCCTCGCGCCGCGCTTCTGTCAGAGCGCCCATCGGTTTTGTCAGACTGTCAAATGAGGGATAAGGATGGATCAACAAAGCTATGACACAGACAGAAACATACTCCCGGAACGTGCTTTCCGACGTCAAGTCGAGCGTCTCTGACGAGTAATCCTGGAGAACCCACGGGAAGACAGGGTACTGCGTTGCGTCACTTGGCGTGCGTCCAGACACCTGCAACGAGTCGACAGAATCATACAATCAGGGAAGAGATGTTTCGAAGCTGCAGAAGCGGAAACAAACACAGGAACGTGCATCAGCTGATGCAAACAACTGCGGAGCAAAGTCTATCACGTACCTGACGCATTCAACGAACCTGATTCAAGATGCTGAGGTAGGTGAACTGCATTGTGTAGGTCAGCTACGTCAATCAAAAAGGAGAGCGGGTATGGTACATTGCTTATCTCCCTGACTTGCCATTTCCGCTGTGCTGTCTGCAAGGAATCAGCGCGGAACCCTGAAAGCACCCTTGCGCTGACCCGTCCAATCAAGGGTGACTTCAGGAGGCTGCTGGGGGTCAGGGACTCAGACGGAAGCTTCCCGGTAGCAGAGATTGACAGTCTCTGATGCATCTCGAGTCGGTCTTTTCGGGTGAGGAACACGATAAGCAATGAGCGACTATCTTTGAAATATACTTCCAAACTACACAGAAACATGAGTACATGTCAATAGGGTTAAGACACTGTGACTCACGCGACATCCCGGAACAAGAATGTTCGTTCGCTAAAGTTCGCTACTTGATCGTAAGGCCTACGGCATAATGAGCGTTGCTCCAAGAAGAGTCCCAAGTGAAACACTTACCACCGCAATGCGGCTTGTTTCCCATCCAACTCGACAATGCTTCCTGGAACGAACAACAGCCTCTTCGGGGCATCATGAGCATCTATCACCTCGCCGTCGTCGTTCTCCACCAGGCCATCAAGCATATACAAATGCGTCCGTCCGAGGATCAGAAGCCCCGCTGCAAGTGGTCAGTACAAAGCTTGTCTCTGAAAGCGGTCAAATTGTATTCACGCGACGAATCAACGCCTGTTATCCTGGCAACAGTGGCGACGGCCTCTATCACGTCCCCTGGTTCCAGTTCGTGGCGGACACGGCGGTGCTTATCTTCCACCACGTCTTCTGCCAGCTCGCGGTCCTCTGCGTAAATACGATCATTCATGAGATGGCGAGCGTCAAGCGTCAGGTGGTGATACAGGCACACCTTCGGCGTCTGTAGACGATATCTCGTATGCCTCCGCCCATGGAGGGACTTCGACGTGGAATGACTGGTCGTCAGCCACAGGGTCCTCGATGTTGCGCAGGCCGTCAATCTCGTCAATCTTGAAGTTGACATTTTGGTCGTCGTCGGACTCCAATTTTTTACTGTGGATAGCCTTCAGTGGCATCTATGTTTCGAACTTTCCTGGAATACGCACCGCACACGATATGGGCCTTCCGTTTCGTCCAGCCTCCACGAGCGGCGCTGCCCTGAGATCTCCCATAGCCCACGTTCGCTTGTCAGTGGCGAGAGCCACTCCTTTAAACGCGAGACTTGTCGATGGTCCTCTCGGCTGGAGAAACGATTCAGCACAATGGAATGCAGTAGTCAAAGCTGCTTACAGGTCCAAGACGTTTTTGCGGAGACGTTTCCGCTCCGACACCATGATGACCTTGCGCCATTCGTGTATCCTCGTGATAGACTTCTGGACTGTGCGCTCGCTGACTTGCATACTGAGCCTCGCCGACGCTATGCGATGTCTGACCGATCGCCTATCTGCTACCAAAGCAGGATCGATAGTGCTTGTAGTCGTCGAATCTCTGTTTACAACCATATCAGCGGCCTGCAGGGTATTGAGGATCTATAAAATATTATATCAATCACCTACTCAAATACTTATGGAATATAGGGTAGGCATACCTCACGCTTTTGGTTTCCATTCACGGCATTGTCAAGGGCCAAGGTAAGACCGAAGTGCATAACCTTCTCCATCAAGTGCACAGTTTTCTGCGTGATCTCAGGTGCGGTCGAAATAGCTTGCACGAACGCCTTGAACGCGTCTAAGAACTGCTGTGTCGTTAGCTGTGAGCGGAAGATCTCCCGGAACGTTGGACTAGTAGATTGCAGGTTGACGAGCTCTTCTAGAAGCGCTTCCGCAATAGGTTCCGAGTCCGCGGCTGCAATACGGGTCAGATTCACATACGAGCCCGGAGAACTTAACGGATACTCACTTTCAGCATTGGGATCTAAGCCCTGGAGTACGGTCAGGCCGTGAGCAACAGCTCTCAGAACGCGGTTCAGAGAGGCTAGAATCGCGAGCATTATGCTAGGGCAAGTGACAACAGGCACACCGTCAGAGTTAGGGTCGGGCTTCGTCCGGCCCAACAAGAGATCGAAAGCCGCCTTATGAACATCTAGGTTCCACGCGTAGGGTAGCACGGTCTTCAATATCGTCCACCCGCTAACCAGCTCAAACTTCCGGTTGAACGCGGGCGTCGACGATAAGCTCAGGTCAATGATGCGCAATATATGTGTGGCAATGACGGGAGTCGGCCTGTCCCCGAGAAGCAAGAGACAAATGCGAGTGAGCGGGAGGGACGACGCGAATTTGCTGTAGCACTCCTGTGAAGTGGTCAGGACAGAGATGAACATTTCCAGGACCTGCAAGGCCTTGTCGCGGGCGTTGCCGTAGTCTATCCGGGAGACGATAGAGCGTGGCGAAGGAAGGTCTGTTGTGACTGCTGTCGTTCGATGTGAGCAAACAGAGGACATGAGCGAGAATGATGAACTACCTTCGTGCAAATTCGCGGCAAGGTACGAAACGATAGGCTTGATCGTGTCATCGACCGAAGACGAAAGCGACTCGGTGACCGATTTCATAGCATCGAGGAGGCTGGTCGACAATGCGTCGCGGTACCATGGTGTTTGCCATACGAACAGAAGCCTGCGCATCAACCCAACCTTCGAAAGACGTTGCTTGACGTTGAATTTCTTGTATCTACTCGACTTGATGAGTGTGGTGAAGTGCTCCAGATGGACACGTTGGATTTCCTCTCTTGTTCTGCACCACAGCTCGAAATCCAGCGCAATGGCTCGGTACGCGACCATATTTGTGATAGTGGAATGACTACCGCATAATAGTAATTGATAAATGAACGGGGATTCTCGGAAATCGACGTACTCAGGCGCGCTGAAGTTCATGCCGAGGAACTCGAAGATAGTCTCGAAGCTGGTCATATTGATTAAATCGCTCTTCTGACGAAGGGTGACGGCCAATATTTCATAGCCCCCTGCGCTCTTGTCAGCATGTTAGTCATTACTGACATCTGGTACGTACGAATTCGTTCCATGTCTTCTGAGTTTTGCCAGCTATTTCTCAAGCTATCTGTCAGAATACCCAGTGTCCGGGACAGCTCATGCGGCGTCTATGATGGACATAAGAGGGTGACTGCAGACACTTAGAAGTATGCTCACATTGGCTAATTGCACGAGTCTCATAGGCACGGCAGCTCCTCCTAGCTCCCAAACGGCATTGTCCGCACAACGAGACCTGACGGCGAGCACGTCTCCATCTCTCTTGAACCGGCTGTCACTGTCAACAACGTCCTCCTGTGTCGCGGGTGCAATGAGGGACTTTTCAGGGAAGACTGAGATACTGAGTGCGAAGACGATCAGCGACTCTTCGACACCAATACCGCCCTTGATCGCTTTGACCAACGCGACCGTATCCATGGGACGGAGGGTCGACACGAAGATGTTGAGGGATGTCGAAGCCTCATACGTAAGGAACTTGACGAGTGCTGGGGATTGGAACGTGCCAGTGTAGCGTGGGCCAAGGTGTTGAATGAACCGCGGCGTGAGATCACCTATGATAGACGTGAGCATCATTAGAATGCAGAATGGGATGACTAGGCTCCTTACCCAATGGCTTCGAGATGAGATAAGCTGATGCAGCTGTCCAACTCGTCTGAGCTTCATTGGTATCGTCACCGACTAAGTACGTCCCGGTCTTTGGTGACGTTTCATGCTTAGGGTAGGGCCAGTTCGCCGTTTCCACGAGAACCCCGTCGAAGAACAACCCTGGTCGTACGAGCATCAGAATCGTGTCGAACAAACTCGCATATGTACTCACGAACGGTCGGATTGGAAGCCCTGTGTGGATAGTGAATGAGTGTAATATGTGCCCACCGGCCTTTGAGCAAAGCAAGTTTTGTCACGAGCGAGGAGTCGGTGCTCCCTGAGCTCCACAGCTCCAGTTTCCCATCCGGCATCAGACTGAGACGCAACTGGCAGCGGTCTTCTATTCGAAAAGCAAAAAGCGTGTGCGAGTGATTGACTGGGCGCTTTTCGATGCGCATCCACATCTATGATGCGAATGTCAGTCTCCTACACTAAGGAAAGACAGGCGTAGTTCATACCATAAAGGTGAAGCCCGTGATCGGCAGTCCCTTTACATTGGCTTCAGTAAACGTAACAGCTGAGCGGCGCTCGAAAGAGAAGTGGTCCGGCCACTTCGCCTTCATGCCTGCACGGATGACCTCCAGTATATCCGTATCTAATGTGCTATCCTTTTTCACGGTCTGTTGGAATATCAGACGCGTTTCCGCAGTAGTCGCGCCCATATCAAGAAGGCGCCTAAGTAGCTTCTGCATGACCCTGCGCTCTTGTGTAGTCATACATGACTGCGTTTTGTCGTCTCTGAACGTCTTAAACAGAGGGCCTAGTATTCCGATGCTACAGAGAATGGCCTGGTTGCGGTGGCTGAGGGATGCCAAGCGCTCGAGTAGCTTGTACACACAGTAATGCACGACCGGGTCATCCGCGAACTCAGGCAATAAGTTCCAGAGGATCTTCAGCGCGCCGGGCTGTGCAATAAGGCCGAAACGCGTCTCAGCCTGCGTGATTTGCTCGTCGAGTTCCTCGTAGATGACTGTTCTCAGAGTGGAAAATAAGCTGGCAACGGAGAAATCGTGGAGAGCGAGGGAGAAGAGGAATCCAAGGGTTTGGTCGACGAGTTTAGGGTCTTGCACGAACGGCCGCAACGCCTGGGATAGATTCTCGTAGCCAACATGTTGCTACGGAATAGTCAGAACGATACGGTCTTTGTCTGAAGATACATACCTGAAAGTAGCGCGAGTTTGCTTCATGATCGTGCATAGCCTCCGAGGCGATCACGAATATCAGGCGCGCAGCTTCAAGGATATCGCTGGTAACCTGCTCCTCTGGCTCGACGACGGGGCCTTCGGCTCTCGTATGAAGGGTAGAGAGGACGCTTATGATAGCAATAAAGCCATCCAATTCGCGAAACACGTCCTTGGTGCAGGCATCCTCGAGCATTATCCGGTGTACTTCGGAAAGCACCTATCGGTCATTTAGCAGTCTCTAAGCAACGCGAAATGGCGAGCCGACGCACCTCTATTTTGGACCGCAATTCCTCGGTCACCTTGAGCCTTTCCACTGAATTCCTCATCAGCTCAATGAGTACATCCCGAGCGAAGTCCTCCGGTGCCAAGTCATCATCATTATCGTCCGCGGGCAGGGGTGTAGATTCCACGCGGGGAGAGGTGTCGAAGCGGGCGCGAAGGGGAGTTAACAGTGCGCTTAACATGTCTTGTTGTACACTAACTGCATGAGCCTCGGGTGAAGCCTATGCTAGTCGATACACTTTGACATTCGGCAACTGCGAGTTACTGAAGGACGGCGAAGCACAGCTAAGCGCCCGCATCAGTTGGTAATTGAGGGCACGTGGCCGTAACTGCGCGGCATCCTCCGGTCCGGCCATCTCCGTTTGGCCACGCCTTCGTCGCCTGCCCAGTTGCTTTCATCCTCCCTCTCAACATCTCTTCCCCCCTTACAATCTCAATCTCTTGCTTTACTTTGCGTCAGAAGGAGGGCGTTCATATTTTTCTATGTGGTGCATACAGGTTCTCCTCGAGTATAGGTACGTATCAAACGCCTTCGTCCTCATGACAATGTCTCCGGTCTCGATGTTCTTCTAGGATTGGGTAGCTACGATATCAACATTATTCGATACCTTCATCCCTTTCTTTATGCTATTACATCTTATCCCGCTTTATCGACCTCCCGATGCTCCTTAGGCGTCCATGAGTGAGATTCTTAGTTTCGGGTCACAGAGTTCAACTTCCCGTTGCAACAAGGACGAACCGTTATACTATCAGGTAAATTTATCGTACTGCGCATCTACTCTACAAATGAATGACTCTGATTATTTCTCTGGAAGTAAAGATTTTTCCACCGCTCTTCGAACCCTATAATCAATATATCTTTGTGTCGCCATCTCGATATTGCACAATCGCCCCTCCAAGGTTGGCAACTACAATCAACGTCAAAAATGTGTGGGATGTCTCGGGATGGTTGGGCGAACTTACGTGATCCATCACATTGCTGGGCAGCGTCCGCCTGTTTTTCTTCGATGTTCCTGGTGCGTCTTCTGTCTCTTTGCTCTCGCTGTCGGATCTGGGGTATGGACGAGGGGGAAGTTCCGTCGGACCGTGCTCAAATGCTGGCGGACAGGATTCCACTCTTACTGGCTCGACCTGCATTGGTTCCGTACCCGGCTTCTCCACAGGAAATGTGATAAACATGCTCCCCGACGGCAGCATGGTCGACTGCGAGTTGTCGACCATGTTATGGAACCGGCGATTTTGTGGGACGTCCGTCGCTTTTCGGGGCGGTCGATTGCTTGGAGCGCGAGTCTTTCCAGATGGAGGTGCGGAAACCCGCCTGCGCTTGGCGGGAGGCGTCTCGTCTAGCGGCGTTGACACGTCGCTGGATCCGAAGGACATGGAAGACGGCGATGATGTCGGGCGGGGCGTCTGGCTCCAGTACTCCATCGAAGACGCATCCCCGAGGTGGCCACGTGTAGGACGCGCGTCGGGCGGTAGGTAATATCCTGGATGCTCGTATCCCGCGCCACCGCGGTGTTGGCTCGGGTATGTTTCAAAGTCCATCATATGCTCGCCCGTTACTGCGCTAGTGGATGGAAAAGAAGAGGTGTGCAGATGGCTTGATGATGCTAAATTGGCCCGGAGGGGGTCATATCCGGGGTTGTTGCTGATCGGTGCTGAGAAGACAGTGCGGCAAAACATAGTAAGTACCTTCCGCTGGCCGGGTCTACCTTTTGTTCTCACACTCACCGACGTTGTACCCAGAGGACGCGTATGCATGTTGCGAGGAGCTTGGGTCGAGCCAGGCAGAGCCAGCAGATTGAGACGGTACCCGTGCATTAGACGACTGTGGATCACGATTTCTTGGAAATCGCGTTTCATCCACATAACCTGGGGAGTTTAGATCAGTCATCAGCGCGTTTCTATTGTCTGGAGATATGTTGTGGGTACTGACCGTATTCAGGGTAATTTTCATGCTGCCGGTCCATCGTCGAGAGGTATATGAGGGGTATAATATGGGCAGCAGCGAGGACGCGAAGTTGGGATGGCCGGTGCCAGAAAGTAAGTTCCAGCCAGTCTATGCGCTTGACAGATCGAGGGGTTTTAACACTGGTTGTTTATAGACGCGCAGTTTTGGCGCCCGAAATTTACAGGTTCGATGAGTCGACCTTCGCGAGGCGTATTTGTGCAATAGCGCTCTACTGAAAACTTGAAACTTCCTCACAGCAAAACCGGCTGACGAATGCAGTGCGCGTAAGGACGCAAGCACGGTGGGTCTTCAACTTTGTACATTTACATACATAGGGAACCTAGATCCCAAAGCAGTGAGAGTGGCTGAAACAGACTCTCTCGCTTGATGCACCTTCGCTGACTGACGCACTGGACCTTTTCAGGGGAGGAGGGTAATACCTCTCACCTACTGATATGTTGTTCAGCACTCTTTTACATGATGAAAGTGCAGTGGATGACTGAACTCGGACGTGACTAATGGCCTCCGCACTGTAGAGCCACTCTGCAGGTGTTTTCGCCTCTTATCGTGGGTCTCCAATATCCGCCTGCCAATTTGGGAAAGTAAGAACGCTCCGCGAATTACGAGCGCCGGAGCTGTGCAACGATCACCAGGGACTTCCGTCCATTCTGCGGTCTTCTATTCCGAGGAAATGGTCCTTTTCTCAGCACAGGCTATAGCGCAAGGAGGTACTTCGTGGAGAATTTCCTCGTGTAGGGGTGTGTATTTACCTGTTTGTTGCCAGCCGCCCTGATCAGATGGAACCCGCGTGCTGAAACCGCTGGAATACCGTCACTACGACCGCATTCCGCAATCAATCACTGCTCCAGACGCAGCGTCGACGCATGGTGGTGGCGTACACATCACCGATTAGAAGACTGTTTTCCGACGTGATCTACTGCGTATGCCATCCTCGCCAGCTGCCCGTGGCACGGGGTCAACCCACAAAGTACCTTTTCGCGACCCACACCAAAATCGCGGCGTAGCCGTGGGCGGCTACGGAGCTGATATGGAGTTAGGCTCGCCTTTACCGAAGGCGTGGATGCACGGACAGTTGCGTAGCAGAAGCGCGATCATCCTCTCTAACGAGCAGATCTGTGGGATCCAGTATCCCCGAATAGATGCAAACAGCTCTGATGTTAAAATAAAACATCTAGAACTGATCCTAAGGGCATTTCGTGAAGGGGGCCGTTTGAATGCCGGCGTGGAGATTAACGCCTCGGACTGAAGGTCGTCGGCTACGACGAGGTCAGAAAGCCTGAGGCGCCCGACGTACCGGCATGTGAAAGTACGATAATATCTCGGACGCCACCGGACTAGGGTTCGATACGAACGTGGGGTCGGTAAGAGCCTTTGGCTTGCCAGTTGCCACTTTCTCGAGCAACGGAACAAAGCTGTGTCACAGAAGTGTCAGATTGTGGGCAGTCGATGGCCTAGCTTCGAAGCTGTATCGGGCTAATGCGAGGAGCTATGCGGTCAATTTCCTATCCTGCAAAAAATAGAGGGGGCGTTGAGCGCAGTATGGCATTTCTGTCCGATAGACTATCGGCTTTCAGAGACCTTGGTGGAGGTGTTCCACGGTATCTGCTTGACAATATGCCGGGCGAATTCACAAGGCAAGAACAAGGTTGCATTAGAAGACCGTGCTACCCGGTGAAGTTGCGTGAGTAGACTGCAGCATCAATTACCGAGTCGAGTGTCTGCCAACTCGAATGTCCTCGGAAACACGTCATCCAAAACTGACCAGTATTATTAAGGCAATGCGAGCATACGCCTACGAACCCAGGGCTTCTGCGGGCATCGAGGAATACTGTAGACACACACAGAAACCAGGCAGTCATCTGTTTAACGAAATTGTCAGAACAGACGCAATGCACCAACGCGATGATGAGAAATCAAGAAATCCGAGGACTTGTTGAATCATCAAAGTGCAGTAATGCACTTACATAGTCGTGGGGTGCACTCCCGACCTCGTGAAGCGACCAGGGCCCCGCGCATACAATAACTCGATTGCGCTGATCCAAGGGCTTGATCGTCGCGGCGACCCGAATAGCTGCCGATACTGAGTTGCGATCAGGTTCATCAAATCTGGTGACACTTATGAGCTGCAGCCTCCGTCCTCTTCGCAGTTGCTGCCGGCGGAGCAGAGGTGATAGAAGGAATGGCAGATGGCGAAGCGAGCGCCTTGCAATCATCGCGTCTATCGTGTCCAGCGTTTGGACCATACCTTTTCCCAAGCCTTCAAGAAAACCAAGGAACCGTAGGTTGTCTTTCGCCCCACAAGGGTAACGCCATGGAGATATCTAAGCAGCCGCTGGCTTTCGTTCGGACTTTATTCTGCGTCGCGGACTAATTTATACGGGACGAACGGATTATATCGATGGCGGTGCAAAGTCTAGGATTGATTTTGGCGCCCGAAGTATTGATATCGGCTGATCGAAAACTACAAAATTCTGGACCTCCTGGGACGGCGAAAAGTCATCCAAGGATGTTGCGCGTAAATTCCGAACGTTGAAGAGCATGAACCAGCTCGTGGGTGTGGGATTAATTCCGCAATTGCTGTGCAAAGAATCGAAGGACGAAAACTCACGAAGCCCATTGTCGATCCGAACACTCAGAAGTCTGAAGAGATGAAAGAGAATGCTTGGAGGAGTGTAGTGGAGGTTTACGGCAGACGCGTAGTCGTTACGTGTCATGAGCCTCAGTTTGGATACCCGAATGCCAAACTGGTCTTTCCACCGCGCCTTTGTCAGGCCCATTCTGGAAATTTCTCGATAACGCACGGAGTTCATAAAACGGAGCGTACTCGGGGAAGTAACTTGCGGTCCTGTCCACTCGCTGCGCGGCGCGGAGGTAATTGCCACAGTGGGTCGACGCAGAGTTCCGCAGTTCTGTGCGTGGATCCGGTCAGATTTTCGACGGAGTAGAGCCATGGAGCTTACGACAATCTGTGCAATTTTTCGAAATGAGTCGCAGAGGAAAAGCAAGAAAGGTACAGAAGTCTGCAAATTTGAAAATCGAAAATTGACCCCCGGAGCTCGAGCGGATGTTGCATACATTCGACGCACGGCGCCTGGTAGCATATTGGAGCATGAAAAGCGAGCATCCGGGGACAGTAGTACGCGGGAGGTACGGGTGGGAACCCATTGAAATGTCCAAAAACCCACGTCAGGTCCGGGTAAAAATACACATGTAATCGCTACAGCGTAGGCCATGGCAAAAAAAGGTTGGCCGACTGAATAAAGGGAAGTTAGCGGACGGGAATGGTATTCATATTGATAATTTACCTGAGACACTTGCTGCCCATCCAAGACCACAGACCGGTCTCCCCCACCCGCTGTGTACCCAGTCCCAATCTGGACATCCTTCGTACGCAATCGGAGGCGTTGGGAATCCACGATGCGCGTCATGATTTACCCTCACAAGATGCCCCATCAACCAGGGTAGACGGCGCCGCATTTCAGGAAACAATCTGCTCGTCTACCTCCATCGTAACTTCCATCGCCCCCTCTCCCATCCTCGACAGCTTGATAAACGCATCCAACAACGCTGGGACGACAAACGGCTCGCGGCACTCGCGCCGCACGTCCTCCAAGACCCGACGCTCTGACGCCAACGTCTGCTCAGCCGCCTGGCGAGCGGACCGCTCGATCATCAACACCGTGCGCATCTCGTTCACCTGTGCCTCAAGAGCAGCCACCGCATCTGCAAAAAATGCCATCAGCTTCCCGTCCTCGAACCACATGCGGAAGACTCAGAAGGCACGCACCAAGAACATCCGGCTTCGATTCCGCCTCGCCAAGATGAGACCCGGGAGCCTCGGTTCGTAGTCGCACGAGGCGCTCAGTGACCTCATCCTCGCGCTTGCGTTTGCGTGTCACTTCTTCCGTCGCCACTGCGAGCGCGCGGTCTGCGTCGTCCTTCGCCTTCTTGGCGCTCTCAAGTATAGACGTCCACTTGAGTATCCTTTCGTGGCTCAGGACGTGCTGCGCCGGATGCGCATCAGCGGATACCGCGTGCAGGGCGTGTGAGGGGCCCTCTGCGGGAACTAGCCACGAGGTTGAAGGTGGTTGTTTCAAAGTCGGCGGAACGTCTGTGTTCGGTTGCGGCACACTAGAGGTAGCGGGCGCAAGTGTGGTATCAACCACGCTGGATGAACCAGGAGCAGTCGGAGCACCAGTAGACGAGCTTGCAGGTGCAAAGACCGTATGCGACGTCGTGGCGGACGTTGTTGGTGCAGCTGTGCTTTTCGTACTCGTCGGCGACGCAATAACCGACCATCCGGGTTTTCCAAACATGGGCTGGTTGATTGCTGTGCCTCCAATTATACCACCAGTCTCCCTCTCCCTCTGCGCCGGCTTCTCCGCAACGAGAGCGGGCGGCGCATTCGACGGAGCAGTTGCAGCCTTAGGAGCTGAGGCTGCTACATTGGGAGACCCACCCCCGTGCGCATCGGAGGCGAGTGGTGGAGCTCTCGACGGCGGTTTTGCCGACACGGCGGTTGTACTTGACGTCCCAGTGAAAATTGACGTGCCTTGAGCGGAAGGCGTCGAAGGTCCGGAGCGTGCTGGTGTGGCCGTTCCTTTCGCACTTGACGGTGAGGCACCGGCTGACCAGCCTGGTTTTCCGAAGACAGGTTGGGACGCCGCCGCCCCGGCAAGACCGCCAGTCGCCACTTTCAGCACTGGTTTCTCTGCAGCAGGCGGCTTCGCGGGGGTGTTCTGTGCAGATGTATCAAGATTGCCACTTCCAAATGGCTGTTGACGGGTAATCGGAAACCGGGCAGGACTGGGTGAGATCGACGTTCGTCCTGCAGCCTTCACATAAGCGGTGGTCATGGACGCCACCAATGAATCTACAGGGGTCTCCTGTCTTGCTTTGGGCGTCGTCTGGGAAGCATTCGAAGGCGTTAAAAAGGTCGTCGGTAACTTCGACGCCTCCGCATTAGTACCAGCAGAACTGCTTGTTCCTGAAAGAGGTCTACCAACGGGTTGAGCTTTCGCAGGCGTAGCGGTACTATTTGGGTTCCTGGGTATACCGACTGTAGGTACTGGAGGTGCCTTCGGGAATGGAGAGCCAGTGGATGAAGTACACGTGGAAACATTTGGGGTCGTGGCGGCGGCGATAGACGGAGTAACAAGTGAAGGTGGCTTTTGAGCGAGCGGGGATGAATTCGGGACTTGTGCCCCGGCCGGAACAGGTAACAAGGATCTTGGGTTTAGTGATGACTTTGTAGTAGGAGCAGATCCCAGCGAGTCGGCTGTGGAAGCACTAGAAACATGGACCGCTGATGACGATGTGCCCGCTGCACTTGTACTCGAGGGTGCTTCAATCGTGGAGGCAGATGTCGAAACTGCGACAGGATGCACAGTTACGGCAGGTGTAGACGAGGGACCCGCGATACTCATGCTCGATTGCGTTGCCGGTGAAGAGAGGAAAGACGGCGTCGAAGAGGTGGACGGGAGGCCTGCAGCGCGTTCACCAGCATTTTGGAATGCCGACATAACCATAGCGTAGATCGCCGCCTTGCTTGGGGGGTTTGGCCCATGTCTACTGCTTCCAGACACCTGCAATATTGGTTGCACTGATTTTGGAATGCGATCACTATCGGGCCACAGGTCATATCTTCGGATAAAGATGCGAGAAACAGTACTAAGGTCAGCTTCTGTGTCTAGAAAGCGATCTGCACAATTACGCACACTTGCAATAACGATCTATTCGTGATTTCTTTGTTTAGCATTAACGAAAGACACACACATGAGGATAACACGCACATGCCGCACACATCCAAATCAGAGCTTTCCAGGTCGTTTACTCTTTTTTCAAGCGTGTGGTACATCGTCTGGACATCAGAAATAAAATGAGGTTTCGAGTCAGATCCTCGCCCTCACTAATGGCCGCAGCCCGCATTCGATTCAATTACGCACACTACTCCGTGTTGTATCCCATATCAGCTCAAGTGACCCAGCCTCTCTCCCCCTGCGAATATTTGTCGTCTTTGGATTGCAGCTTTGCAGCCGCAGTCGGGTAAAGTCTTCGCGCAGCCGCGTCACGATATACTGTGGGACATCGGGCCAGTCGTCCTCGTCGAGTTCGTCGATGTCGTCGGCAACTGAGCCTCTGTAAACCAATCGCATGATGAGTGTGACATCCTCATGCATGTAGCCGCGCATCTTGGGACAGAGATATGAGGATAGCGTAGAGGAGAGCAAGTAGCGAGCTGCAAGAGTGTTAGACTGTACTCTCTCATCTTCTCGTGAACTTTGCGTCGAAGGTCGGACGGCCCGGACGTGCCGATAGCCGGTCCCCGAGTTTCCCGCCTCCGCCACGGCGGCGCACGAAGCGCCGCCACCCGCTTGCATCCTTCGACACCTACTCTCGACACCGGAAAACGTGTCCAAGTCAGTGTCGCGAATCGAAGACTCCACTTCGCATAGACTTGGCGCAGAAGATATCAGACTCTCCGAAGGAACGGAAGACTCAGCGCGCCCGAGGAACGCCATCTACATATTCATACGAGGCTAGATATACTGGGAAATCTTGTTGTCCTCGCACAAGGACCATCAAGCAGGGCTCAAGAGGGTGGCACATCCTCGAGCCTTCGTGGCCCGTACTCTATCGATAAACTCGGGATAAGGTAGGCTACTTTATTCTAGTCTTGGGCTTTCGAGCCCTTATAAGAAGCAGTTGATCGAATCTCTGTGGGTTTGCAGCTTTGAAATCACCAAGACACCAGTATCTCTTTTCGCCCGACTCAAGGTAAGATAGAAGCATCTGCTCCACTATCTCGGGTATTATTCGCTCAAAACCTCTCTTTCAAAGTTGTGTAGACATGGCATCTTCTTCCCCGTCAACTCAAGTTCGAAGGGCATCGAATACCCCAATCGACCGCCTTCCTCCCGAACTGCTCAGCACGATCTTCCTGGTTCTTCAGTATACCCCAGGCACTTCTCTGTCCGCAGGCCGGAGGGCCATTCGCCTTAGGCAACAATCTCCAGGTGCGCCCGCTTGGACGAACGTACTCCTGGTCTGTCGCTTCTGGCACGATGTTGCGCTCAGATGCCCGTCTCTGTGGGCCAGAGTAGTCAATCCGAGCATCAAATGGGCTGAAATTTGTATGCGCAGGTCTGCTGCTGCACCCTTGATACTTCGTCTGAACGCGGAAAGGGACAGCGAGGACGACAGATGCATTAGTGCTGGCGTTATCTTCTCGGGCAGCATCAATCGCATCCGAAAGCTCTCCATCAACGTTCATGGCATAGCTGCTTACATGTGTCTTATCGATACTCTCATGCGGGGACAAGCCCCACTCCTCGAGTACCTCCGCGTAGACAAGGACACTGATACTGGCCCGTTCCTTTTCTGGGATGGCAAACAGCCTAAATCGCCGGTGCTATTCGAAGGCCACACTCCAAAGCTGCGCAAGCTTCGAATAGAGGCTACTGACATCTTTCCTCTTAACGCTCCCCTTTTCAGCTCGGTGACATACCTGAGAATGGGCCTGGGAAACGGACATCTTCCGGAAAATCTACTGTCTGCCTTGGAAAACTGGAAACAACTGCAGACTCTTATCCTATCGCATACTTTACGGGACAAGTATAATCCTCGGTTGCGTGATCCGCTACCTGCACTAATTCATAGTGTCGAGCTGCCTAATCTACGACTTCTTCGGGTGCACGAATCGTATCCTTGCATACAACGCTTCTTCCATCATCTCGTTCTTCCTGCATCTACTTTGTTGGATGTGAATAGCCCTATGTCTCTCAGAATCGAAGACTCCTCCTCGGGAAATCCCCAAGTAGTGCGGTTCATCAGAAATCTACTATCAAGCATGCCCTCAAATATTATGAGCCTCATGACTAGCTTATATCTGCACCCTCCGAAGACTTCCTTCCTTATAGATGCTCGTCCGGAGCTATGGGATGAGAATATCGTTCCTTCGATGCTGGATCAACCTCAGGACCCGGACGAAGATGACGACCTCGATGACGCAGTCGATGGTCCGTTTACAACAAAGCTACGTATCTGTGTCCCTCTTTATCGTAATTTTTTCCTCGCCCACGAGGCGGAGCAGAGAATACGGCGCAATATTGCGTGCGAGGATTACTTCAAAGCTCTCTTCGCAGGACGGCACTTCTCTGGTCTTCGCGACCTCACGCTGGATGGCTGCTTTTCCTATTCGGTGCATATGTGGATTGAAGTATTCGATATCCTGAACGGTCTTCAACGACTGAGTATGACCGCTGCTGAACACCACACCACGGACGAATTGGTCAAAACACTAGACGTACAACTTGTCTCGAGACATGGCGCTGGCGGGTGCTTGGTTCTACCGAATTTGGCCAGTCTCACGCTATCCCAGCCGACGAGACCTCATATATCAGCGCAGCGGAACTTGTTGAAGGTGCTAGACTTTCGTCATTCACACTCGAGCTCAAGACTGGCGGAACTACGCGTGTCCAACGTGGAAGACTTTGAAGAAGAAATCTTGGTTGGGCTGCGAGATCACGCAGTGATTGTATGCTCAAGACTGCAAAGTGACTCATAGGTGAGCAGAGGGGCATAGCTCTGTGTCGTTCACGTGTACTTCTATCCCAGCGGGTTTACTTGACAATCGAGAATCTTGACTCACGCTATCGAGCCTCGTCCTTGAAATCCCCGCTGCAGCGGGCACGCCCCGCATATCTATCACGACATCCACTCAGTCCCGTTGAGATAGTCTCGCGTCCCTGGTGGCAGTTGACCTTGTGAAGCCCTAGCTGCACAGACGCTGGTATTGGTAAGGACGATTACCAACCAACCTAACCGTCATTCGCAGTGAGAACTTAAGACACAATCTACTCATAAATGTACGTCATTTACAGGAGAGAATCTAATAATCATTTTTAGGCGAACCTTCGCTATAAAATCAAGACGGCGCGCGTTGCTATCTAGCAAGCGTTCCTTCGGGTTCTGCCTCGCAGTTTAAACCCCTCCATCATCTGTGCTCGACTATGGCCCCTACTCAGATGAACGCCGTCGTCATCAATACGGACGGGAAGGCCGTCGTGCGCAAGATTGACGTGCCGCAACCTGGTTCTGGAGAGATACTGGTCAAAGTCAGTGCCGCGGCGCAGAACCCGCTTGACTGTAAGCTATCATGGATCGTCTGAACTATATATCTACAGACAACGCCGCGCATGTTTTACAGGGAAGAGCTTTGCCTACGGCGCACCCTCTGGCGCGGTCATTGGATGCGACTACACTGGCGTCGTTGAAAAGATCGGACCCGACGTCCCTGCCGGCCTGTGGAAGATTGGTGACCGGGCGTCCGGTCTCGTTCAAGGATGTGAGCTTGAACAACTTTTTTTGCTTTAAATCTCAATCCAAAATTGTTGTTTAGCGACGTACCCGAATGGCGCCTTTGCGGAGTACACCGTTACTCCAGCAGAGGTCACCATCCACGTCCCAGATAGCTGGACAGTCGAGAACGCCGCGCACCTCGGCGCTGCGCCTCTAACGGCCATTCAAGCCCTCTGGCAATCCCACGACGGCCTGCCTACTCCCTTCGAGCCTACAGCAACTCCCTTCCCGATCCTCATCTACGGTGCCTCGACATCTGTCGGACAATTCGTCGTGCAATTCGCCAAACTCTCTGGCCTGTACGTCATCGCGACTGCCTCTCCAAGGAACTTTGACCTTGTTAAGTCGCTCGGCGCGGACGAGGTGTTTGACTATCATGATCCGGAAGTTGGGAAGAAGATCAAGGCTTCCACGGGTGGAAAGTTGAAGTATGCCGTCGATAATGTTGCTGAGAAAGGATCCTCGCAGATTATCTCCGAGGCTCTGAGTGACGAAGGCGGGAATATTGCTTCACTTCTCTCCTACGAGGCTCCTCGCCCCGGTGTGACCGTCTCCTTCTCGGTCGCCTGTCATCTGTTGGGAAAGGTAAGAGCAGAAGCCGGCTGCTTCATCAACTTTTCAAGTATTCACTCGCGATGTGGCAGAGCTTTGAGTTCCCCTTCTCGTACACCGAGGATCCGAAGCTGACGCTGCTGGGCAAGAAGTTCACGAAGTTCTTGGAAGAGATACTTGCGAAGCACGACATCAAGCCGAACCCGCTGCTTGTCTACCCGAATGGCTTGGCCAGTGTAGTTGAAGGTTTGCAATTTATGGCCGACGGGAAGGTGCGCCCCCAGTATCTTCCGCTCAACGGTCTCCTGAGATGAGTGACTCGTTTTGTATCTCCAGGTCAGCGGACAGAAGATTACATACCGCATTTCGGACACTCCAAATCGTTGACTGCGCAGTGTAAGTCGGGAGGCGTCATTGGGAACCGCGAGGGCACTAGGGCAGCGCCTTCGCGTCGGTCCTCACCTTCCCCTCCGATACCTTCTCCATCCGTCGCCGGTCGCGAGCTTAAGAAGCGAGACGTGCCAAAGAAAATTCTCCTGGTATACTTGTACATGCATGAACAAGGAACATATTACATCCTATCGTCCCATCCGAATACTCGGTCATGACCGTCAGAGCCCGTCCATAAATAATATAAAATAACCCGAGAAACAGATGCGCAGTGCGCACCCGGGGCGACTATGCCACGACGTGAGAGTCGGAGCACCACGGTCAGAAGCCCATGGCGAAACCCCAAAATTTCCTCTGGAAGAGCCTCCACCCTCCAATCGCGCAGACCCACTCAACCCAACCCACCCTAGCACCCACCCCGGCATCATGCACCCACTCGTGCCCTCTTCACCTCCCGCTCCCTTGCACGCCGGGATCCACGTCTGTGCCCATCCGCGACAGCTTAACAAACGCATCTAGCAACGCAGGCACAACGAACGGCTCTCGACACTCGCGCCTCACATCCTCCAGTACACGCCGCTCCTCCCGCAGCTGCCGCTCCGCGGCACGGCGCGCGACCTCTTCGATGTGCAGCTGTGCGTTCATGCTGTTGACATGCGTTTCGAGCGCGTCGAGCGCGGCTAGTGCGCATGCATTCCCATCAGTCTGAGAACTCGACGCTCTGATTATAATAATATGACGTACCCAGGATGTCCGGCTGACTGTCCTCTTCAGCCGCGGACGAACTTGAAGGCGCAGACGAAGACGTAGATGTGCTCGTACTCGCCCGCAGCTTTACGAGTCGCCTCACGATCGCCTCGTCTCGCTTGCGCTTCCGTGCGCCCTCCCTGGCCACTTCCAGCTCGGCTTCCTTCCTCACTTCCTCATCTATCGCGCCTTTCGGTTCCTTCAATGAAACACTCCTAAATGTCGAGGTACGGCTTGTGAGGTTAGCCGTGCGCGCGTCGAGCGCGGATGTCGACGGTGGTGCGACAGTGGGGGCGATATCTGGTATCGCCGCGGACGGCGCGGGTTTGGACGGGAAGTCTAGAGATATGGTCCGAGATGGAGGCGAACTCGACGCTGGCCGCGACGTGATTGTATGTGCGCCTAGAGAGATGGGTGTGGTCTTGGTGGTTGAAAAGAGACCCGCTGGAGGCTTGGCCGTGTTCGTGTTCGTGCGCTCAATGAGAGCAGAGGAAAACGCCAAAGGAGATGACGAGGTTATGGTATCGCGGCTGGAGGGAACTGGGCTTGACACAAAAGGCGACATGTCTCGAATGGGTAGCAGTATGGGAGAAGGTGGTATCTCCGACATTGACAGCTGGGCGGGTTCGGGAGGCTGAGGCGAGGGCGTGTGCGCGACGTCGGTGCCATAGACGATAAATATTGGTGTTGAGGTTGACGGGATGACTTTTGTGTCTATGCCTTGTGGAAGAGCGTGGCTGCACTCGAATATGCGTTGACGTCAGAGATGAAGATATACGGGATGGTACTGGCGGTTTATCATGGACGTACAGGAAAATCTTTTGACTAAGACGACTCAAGACATCAGTATGAGTATAACAGTGCAGGGAGACAAGAAAGACGCACACGTGGTATTTGTCGAGTTCGTCTGCCGTCATAAACGCAAAGCTCTTAGCGATGGCGTTCCACAGAGCCTGAACAGTGACACATACCGCCAGCCGGTTATCAATAGCATGTACCATACAACATAATGCGAGATACACTCACCGACCCTATAGTCGTATCCCACTTCATAGTTAGCGTCTCGCTGAATCTTACATCTCGCCATACATTGGTGCTCTTCGGATGCGCGCAGCCCATGCCTAACGCTGTCAGGTGCTGGCGCAGTCTTGTCAAAAGGCTGGCCGAAGGCATTTCTCCCCATTGTGTTTGGTCAATCATGCCGCCTGTATCAGACTTCGGGTCGTACTTTATACACATAAATAGTGTGACACTGTCAGTGTCTGGGGAGGACATGGAGGCGGCGTGTCAGGAGGAAAGTATTATGGGCGTCTAATTCTCGAGAACAACTTAGCGTCGCCGGGCCGGAAGCCGGCTCTGTAGCCAAGCGACTTGTGTCCTTCCTGAGCGACTGCCAACGAGTGAACACCGTGTTTCCTCCCCTCATGCCTGGACACATGTTCGTATGAATATTCCAGCGCAGGCTGCTTCAATCCTTGCACACGATGCATCTCGACAGACAACGCGACGCCTCAGCACAAATTCTAAAGAATGAAACAGCATACGACGCGCATGTTCCATTATCAATGAACACGAAGCCAACTAATACACAAATGTAGATCTTCCCTCATTCGTACACCCTCCCCACTCAAACGCGAACGACAATGCGATGCAGGATTGACGAAGGAATCTAGTAGCCGACGCTGATGAGGTAGTCTGCAAGGCCCTCCACGACGGGTGTTGCCTCTGCTGCCTGGGCTGGCGCCACATACTCCGCGACCAGGACAGCCTGCTTCGTCTTCACGATGACGACCCCGTCAGCCTGCGCATGAAACCCATAATCAGTGAGTCAGGCCCTGCACTAGACGATCACGAAGACAGGTGGATGGAGTAGCGCGAAGCAACAAATGGACACATACAGCCTTCTTTCCATAGTAACTCCGGTCATTGACCCGGAGAGTGAAAAACTTCTGGCCGGCGAGACGCACGCCGTTCGCCTGTGCGGAGGTGGGGTCATTGAACACGTTCAACACGGCCTTCTGTTCATCTGTCGAGAGCTGGAGTGTTGCGCGTGCGCAGTTACGGAATCCAGAGGAACGGTGCGGGTAAAAAAGGATGGTCGGGTTCAATTCAATGGCAGGGCACGGCGACGATGGTGTAGGGATGATGGGAGATGGCCGGCGAGATGAAGGTGAGCAGTGTACGTGCGGCGTGGGTGAACAACTCTACTCACTGTGTAGCCAGGAGACGCTGCCCAGACGCCGCCCGCCTGTCCCAGGATGGCCGCCTTCGCGACCTTGCCGCTGCCAACAAGGTTGGTGTCGACGTACGCTGCACGAGACGAAGCCCGAGTCAGCCGCCGTGCAATCGCTGCGCCCATCATCGTACACACACCTTGCCAAGACATGGTTAGTTTATGGTGGGTCTAGGCAGATGAGATGAGAAGGAAACCGAGTGTAGAGGAGGAAGAAGAGAGTGTGGATGAGAGAGGCGAAAGCGCGGCGGCTGGAGAGAAAGAGGAGACTGGTCTGAATCCGGAGATCGCCATCTGATAGATATGCACAGGTCGCGCAACATCGATTTCACCCATGTCTCTTCACTGTCTTTCACGTCGTACGCGTTGTGAAAGGCGCTTTATTCCTCGTGATAGACTCTCCAAGTATGTAATACCATGGGCTCAAGCTGGAGACTTTTTGGCGAGCTTTATCTTTCGCGTGCAGGAGATCTTGCCGAGATGTGGCTGACCCAGATTACGTGGTAGCTATTACGAGCGTCGCCTTTCCTTTCGAGTCGATTGACGCTGCCAGCGAGCTTCAATCCACCATAGCTTGCAGTTCATCCGTTTTCTAGGACCATAGTCTTCCACCGTGTCAATTCTTGAGCGTAATTCACGATAAGCAATGACTTGACTGCCAATCTACTGGTATCGCTTCATTCGTTCCACACAATCGCCTCAATCATGAATAACATTACACCCTAGCCTAGGTATTACGACGTAAAACGGGAACCAACGATTTCTTCCTATTGTATCCGGTCTCCTTCCCTTGGCAGCGAAAGCCAGCGCAATATCTTTGCTTCCGTTCACCCACCGCACTAGCGCATCATCCGGAGTCTTCCCCTCGACGTAATCGATTGCATCCTAGTCAACATAGACTGCTTTAGAACCCTCTGGTCTGCGGTGCATATCTCTCGGAGTGTAGCATTTGCTTTCTGCGCACGCAAAAAATCGATCCTCACTGCCGTCTGCCGAAACGTTGCTGGCGATGAATGGCCGGCCGTCGCGCGATTGCTGGTCTATAAAGAAACCGGGAGACTTTCGGTTACTGAGAAGGCAACCTTGGGCTGTACAATTACGATGTACTTGAAGTCGAGATATTATGTCGCTATCGTAGCTAACGATTTCTTCGCCTTGTGAGTAGCGCGTCCTTTCATTTTCTTTGCTCCGACTGAATTGTCTGCTCGTAGCTAATGTTGGGGTGTGTTCTGCAGGGACGTGCCGAGTACACACATTTGATCCCGTATGGCTGAGTACATCGCGGCGAAAGACAGCTTGGAACGTTAGACTGTTTTTTCTCACCTGCAGATTGATACTGAGCGCTATGCTCTGGATTCGTACGACTCAGATTCTTCTTCGCTCGTGATTGCTGTTCACATATACGACACTCCATCGCATGTAGTACCATGTGGCAGCATATCCCTCATGATGTCCTCGACGCATTCTCACCAACATTGCCGACTTGGGCAAAGTCGCTCGCGGGTCGAGATTATGACGGAAATTTAAGTCCTTTTGCGTGTAGTATCCAACATAACCTGACAGCTTGCAGTCAGTCATGACTTCGTCCGCAATTGGAGGAGAACGCTAACCTTTCGCGCTATTGACCGATTGTGGGTTTTCAGAATCTCACGTCTCGTCCGACTGCAGCTGGATTCTGTCATTGATCAGACTCCGGGAAATCCGAGGCCTTTAGCTGGACCTGACATTCCTTGACAATGACTGTTCGCGCATGAGGGCTAGTGACTAGTCATCTGCGACAGACTAGAGCTCTCTAACGACACAGATACCCCGGCAGGTCGACGTACGGCATTCCAGGGCTGCCAGTGCAGGGCGAGGCACCCTTCTTAACTCCCCACAGCCATTCCTATGGTCCATCTGTCATTGCTCTTTGCTCGTTCTCGACATACTGATTACTATGTGCCTCACCTCGAGCTGTCGAGGCTGGCGGCGACACGCTCCTTTTCGTCTGGATCATGTCAATGCTTCAGTTACTGGCAGACCAACGTGCCCATGTCGGGCAACATAAAATCCGCGATCGCCCCGGTCAATAAGGAGAGCCTTGCGGTCCGTTCTGCGAAGCGACCTAGTAGGACCGGGAGCCATCATGTATCACCCGCCTATCCTTCTCTTCCTCTCCCTCCTCTTCACCCTCCCGCTCTTCCTCACCTCCACTCGAGGTTCGTTTGTCTATCTTCCCATGATTATTAGCCTCCTGATGCCTCGATTATTTTCAGCGCAGGAAAGTCTGCAAGTAGCATGCGGCAGCGACGGCGAGATTCTGCACAACTCGACGCTCGCTGGGCTCTCTGGCGAACACGATATCAAGACGACTTTGCGCACCTGCCCTGGGTTCGCTAACAAGTCTGCCAACTCAAGTGTCTCTCGTGGGCTGACGGCACCCACGAAGAAGCGCGATTTCGTGCAGTGCACTCCGCTTGATTGTACGTACCCGCCGTGCCTCGGAGGTTCTGGTACCCTCATTTGGTTTGTTTGCTCTTTTGCTCCCTTCGGTCACTGGGGACAGGCGCAGAGGTGGTATGCGCCAACTTCACTTACCATCAGCCGCAGATCGCGGACTGCGAGTACCTGACCAAGGCAGTCATGAACCTCGGCAGTGCGTCACTTCCTGCTCTTCGCTCTCCGTCCCGGGTCTGCCTTCTAACGTATAGATTTGCGCAGATATCACCGTCCCGATGACGTCGCTGTACCAAGTGACATTCAACACCTGCTCGTTCGAGTTTGCGAATGAAGATCAGGAAGATTATATTGTTTGTTGGCTGGACTTCGTGAGTGTACTCTTGGTGTTGTCTGGAGGGTCTACGGTGTTCTGACCGTTGTGTTACCGCTCCTAGACCTTGAATAGTCTGACGTCTGCAGAGCGTTGCTTTGGGAATTACCCTTCTGCGTGCTCGACCGCGGGCGCGCAGTGCCGCCAGTCGGTCCCGGAGAATACGTATTTCTGGCGTCTGCAGTGCGTGTCTATGTATTTCTTCTACCCGCATCGCGAGCTGACATTTCTCTGATATGGTCAGGATCGTGTATCCGTATTCTGGGCCTGGAACGTAGCAGCGCGAGGGGGGAGACATCAGAGGACCGGTTTTGAGTCAAGTATTCAGAAATTTGTGACGAATTTTGTACGCATATGAGAAGAGCGATTCAGATATTACGGTTCCATGCATCATGTGGCTTGTCGGATGTTAGCTGATTCTACTTGAGATGGGCGTGTAGAGTAAGCTGAGGATTTTATTCAAGTTCAAAGCAATTGCGACTGCAAAGCGCGCATTCCTTTCGGGCCGTGTTCGGGCCGCCGCGCCGGCGGCTCCCGAATCACGTCGGAACCAGGACTCGTGTCGGTCTTCAACTTGTCACTCCAGCAGCTGTTCCGCCGCGAATCCGATTGAACGCTCTTGCGTCTTAGACTGTATGGGAGAGGAAATAATGTGCGTATTTGAGCATCTCTCGACGTCTCATCTCTAATGATACCTTAGGACATCGAGCGCCCACTGAGCACAAGCGCTATTCCACAGACACATCATACTTATTCTATGAGCCCTCTGAAATCCCATGGATACGACAGCCGTGGCATTCTCTACCATATATGTATGTTCCTGCGCCGTAATGAACGTACGCTTCGGGAGCTCTACGCAACTTGAACTTCAATAACAAAAAAGAACCAAATATCCGCTGATTGACATGAATATCGCGGCTTTTCTGCAGAAATCTGACATTTACCAGGGTAAATGACGCAGGAAATAAGATTGTGTCGCGACTGCTGTCTATTCTGGGAAGGATGAGGCTCAAAGCAGACGACCAGGGTCCCAAGAAGGCAAGGCGGTGACCGGATGCGGCGACGCGTGGATCCTTGTCAATGCAGGCTTGTACGCACGTCAGCGCGAGTCCGCTGCAATCGCACGACGGTCCCCATGAATTCGAGCACCCGGCCCCGCCCCACACTGCTGACTCTCTCCCGCCCTCCGTCCCGCCGTCAGCCCCGTCGTCGTCGGTATGACGCTCGCCGTCCTCCGCGCCCTGCACGCCATCATCGGCGATGCTCTCGAGGACATCGACGCTGTCTACTCGACCGCGGCGTCCTCTCGGTCGTCTTCGTGCACTCTGCCCAAGGAACCAGAGGCTGACGTCCTCCCACCGTCCCCCGCGTCGTCCACCCAACCAAAATCGTCCGCACGTCGAGCGGGGACCCCGCCGCTCTTGTCAAATCACTCACCAACCCCAGCGACAACATTGAGTGTATCCGCGCCATCCAAGCGCATCATCGATTTTCCGTCTCTCGATGACCCTGTTGATCCTGCAGATGACGCAGACGCAGAGGCGGAGCGGCTTCGTTCAAATCCCGCGGTTGCGAACGCCGTGTCGCGCATCGTCGCGGCATGTGGCCAGCTGAGCATTACTGTTCGCAGCCCGTTTCTCGTCCTCTGCGATGCTGGCATGGGCGTGCGTCCTCTTTTACTTCACCCGCCCATTCGCGATGCTGACAGACCCGTAGTACCACCTTCCTTCTGCACTCCGCTTCCTCGAGGCGGCGCATATACCTGAGCTTTTGCGCCCCGCGGGACCGGAGGGCCTTCATGTGTCCGCCATCAGTGCTGCCCTCGGCGTTGATGCGGAAGTAGAAGGCCGAATTGGTACGCCGCTTGCTTTCTTGAAGGTGGAGGGAGAATGACGTTGGGTATAGCGCATATACTTCGCCTACTCGCGACGCATCATCTCCTCATTGAACGCGAGCCGAATGTGTTCGCCCTCAATCGTATTTCTGCGATGCTGGACACCGGCAAAACATATGCTGATGTTGCACGCGCGTAAGTCTACATGAAAACATGCAGGTCATATTAATCCTCAGAAATCATATAGCCCCGAAAAGAAATACGAGTCTACTAATGGAGTCGCGGCTTTTTTCGCGCTCAAGTAAATTTCTTCAACCAATTTCATGCGCATATACCCACTCATTTCTATGACCATAGCACGGACGAGCTTTTCAAGGCCTCTGCATACCTCACGGAATCAATCCTACCCCACACGGCACCTCCCGAAGAAGTCCTCGCGCGAAACCTCCTTCCGCTCTCCCCTCCCAAACCCACCTCAATCACAGCAAACGCCAGCCCCATCTCCGCAGGTGTAAACCCCAATGTACTCACTACTCCAAAGAATGAGCCCCGCAGACAAGCCAGCACACCAACATCAGTGCGGGACGACGGGCCCATGCAGTTCGCACGCCCGCGAAGAGGCAGCGCACCCGATTCGCCCCCTGTGTCGCTGCAGGCGAAGACGTACACGCCCGGCCACGCACACGCTCAGAGCCAGGGACGCACCCCGAAACTGCGCCGCCTGCTCTCCCGCCCCAAGCTGACCGTCCCCTCCACGAATCCGTCCCCAGCACCACCACTCTCACCCGTATCCATGCGCTCCCCCGCGAACTCCGACGACGGCGGCAGCAGCTTCAGGCTGGCGGCCACCTCGACACCGCGGCCGTCGCCGGCGGTGGCGAGAGCAGACCCGCCCAGCAGCGCGAGCGCGCACACGAAGAACAGCTGGATCCAGCGCTCACCAATCGCGCTCCTGAAACCGCGCACACCGAAACTGTCATTACGGCCAGGCGCAGCGGCATCGACGCTCTCCGTGCACGCCGGCCTGCGCTCGCCCATGAGCAGCGGGTTCTTCAGCCTGCGCAAGGACGAGCAGGAGCAGGAGCCCGAGAAGCACCGCGACGGGCTGCAGCTCGAGCCGGCCTTCGCGCTCGCGCCGGCGCCGCAGCTGCGCTCCGCGCCGCCCTCGACGACGCGCCTGGCTTCGGGGGCGGCGTGGCAGAGCCACTCGCGCTCGAGCTCGACGCTCGCGCTGCAGGGCCCGCTGCCGCTCGACGAGCCCGTGCAGCTGCACACGCCCGCGGCGAGCCGCAGCCCGACGCGCACGGGGATGGAGCCGGAGGGGACGCGGTTTGCCGTGCGCACGTCTGAGGGCGGCCACTATCGCAGCCAGAGCCAGAGCCAGAGCCAGGCCAAGAAGGACAAACGCCCGCAGACGGGCCGCGCGCGCAGCGGGAGCATGGGCGTCGGGGGCAGCCCGCCGCTCACGGCGTTCAACCTGTCGCAGCGCACGGGGTCGCACTTCTGGGCGTGGCTCGAGGCGCCCGGGAATGAGGCGAGGCTGGCGCGGTTTGGGAGTGCGATGGGGGGCAGTAGGGGGTGGGAGGAGGATGGGATCGAAGGTGCGTTTTGGACCTTTTGCCTGTCTTCACTGAGTTGAGACGTGGTGGTGCGTTAGCGTTTCCGTTTGCGAGTCTCCCGGACGGCGCGCTCGTCGTGGATGTGGGAGGTGGGATTGGGAGCACGTCGATGCTGCTGGCGGAGCGGTTTAAGGGACTGAGGTTTGTGATCCAGGACCGCGAGGCGGTGTGTAAGCTTGGGCGCGATGCGTGGCGCGCGCGCTGCCCGGAGCTGCTGGAGGAGGGGCGCGCGGTGTTCCAGGGTGCGTGCCGTCCACTCCACCCATCCCTTCACACCCCCTCCCTTCATCCCTCATTCCAATTCCATGGCCGACATTCGCGATGTGCTAATAAATTTGTTGGGTGGACACAGTGCACGATTTCTTCACCCCACAGCCGGCACGGCACACGCCCGTCGGCGCGTTCATCCTGCGCGTGATCCTGCACGACTGGCCGGACGCGTTTGCGCGGCGCATATTGGTGCAGCTGCGCCGCGCGGCCGCGCCGGACACGTTTTTGGTGATTGGGGACCATGTGCTGCCGTATGCGTGCGCGTGCGATGATACGGGGAGCATGATGCGGGGTAAGGAGGGTGGGGCCGAGGAGAATGGGGATAGGGACACGGGCAAGGAGGAGAACGGGCATGCGAGCAAGGAGAGGAATGGCCATGCAAATGGAGGAGAGGAGAAAGACAGTCAGTACGGGGAGATAAATAAGGATAAGGACAAGCAAGGCGGCGTGGCAGGTGCCAACGCAGACGTGGACGTGGACAGCATAGAGGGCGCAGAGGCGCTCAGGACGTTGCGGGGCGCGAAGTGGCCTCTGCTTGCGAATCTGGGCCAGGCGAGCGCGAATGCGTACTGGATGGACCTCACGGTCAGTTTCTCTTCCCCCCACCGCTGACTAGCACACTAACGCGCACGACTGCCAGATGCAAGTGACATTCAACGGCCTCGAACGCACGCTCCCGGAGCTCGTCGCGCTCACTGCGTCTGCAGGCTGGCGCATCGTGCGCGTCGCGCGCACCGAGGGCTCGCTCTTCGGGCACATCGTCGCCGTGCCCGCGCCGATGCCGCCCTCGCCCGCGCTTTCGCACCAGAGCCGGTTCACAGATGTGTCCGCTGCGTCGCCGCGCGCCAGGGCCCGCAACATCAACAGGGACTGGGGCGTCGACGGGAACGGTAACGGGGACTGGGGCAAGAACGAGGATGGGGATAGGGATAGGGAACGCGTTGGCACGCTCGTGATTGGCGACGGGTGCGACGAGGACGATCTCCCGCCGATGATGGTCACGCGCCCGTCGACGCCTGCGCTGGACATGTTTGGGTTTGGCGGGCTGCCGCCGCGCGGGGTGGGCGTTGGGGACGATGATCTGCGCGGTGGAGGTGGCGGTGGGGGCGAGGGCGGCAAGGGGAAGAAGAGGGGCGAGGGGATGTGGGTGAGGTGGGTGAGGAGTCGGCGGAGGGGCGCGAAGGGCGCTGTGGAGGGAGAGCAGGCGAGGGAGGCGAAGGAGATGAGGGAGATGAGGGAGGAGGCGTGGTTGGCCCCGCCCGTGCCGGAGATTCCGCCGCAGGCGCAGACGCCGGCGCAGGGACGGAGCTTGCTGAAGAAGGTGTCACAGTATTTTGCGGAGGGGAGCTAGCATCGGGAGAACGGAGAACGGTGAATGAAGAAGGTATGAGAAGGTAAATGTATTTTGTAGTTGATTGGCCTGGATGTTGGACTTGGCTGTGTATGTGCGAGTAGATGGCGAGTAAGTTATTGTAGGTACACTAGATGTTATGTTTTAGTAATTATGTGCGAGTTTTTTCGAACATTGTATCAGGGTTTTGTGATTGAGGTCCTGACACCGGCCTCCACAAGGAGGGGTCCTCCGCCTGCCCTTCCACCTCCTTGATATGCGCGACGAACGAGTCGATGTCGCCACATCCGGCAGAAACAGGCCCTGCGCACACGTCGTGCACGGCAGGCACATCCGCAAGGAGTTCTGCGCCGCTCGTCTGCATGATTCTCGTGCTAGTCTCTGCATTCTAAATATTGTAGCAGGTAGCTCATATCACACATGACATGGTGTGCAAATAAGTCAGTTAAGCCGCCTCTCCTCCAGCACATCACAACACACATCCGTCCACGCTCGCAGGTTGTGCTCCCACATCGCAGATTTCGCGCGTATCTGCTTTTGCGCCTCTGGTCCGAGGAACAGCAACGACGGCCATTCACGGCCCGCGGCCCGCCCTTCGCCTCGCACGACATCCACGAGAATCTCCATTCCTTTCCGTGGATCGCCAACTTCGGGATTTTCTACGATGCGCACTTTCACCATTTCGGCTAGCTGGGTGCGGAGGGGGTTGTAGTCTGCGATGGGTTGGCCAAGAGGCGTTGGCGGTGTGAAACCTGATGTGCGGAAAGCGGCGGGGGCGACGGGGAGGACGCGGATATTGAGGTGTCGGACTTCGCCAGCGAGTGTGTCAGCGTACGCTGGAAGGATATGCCGGGCGATAATTTGAGAAGCAAGGTCACGATAGGTGAGGGAAAGCAACGTACAGTGGATGGCGGCTTTCGAAGCCGAATATTGCGCTATTCGCATGCTCTGTGAGTCGGCCGCGGTATGCTACGATGAATCATAATGCCGAACTCACCGACACCCTAGTACACACATTTCCGTAACGCGTCAACTATGCTCCGTGTCAATAATTTGGAGACGACGTACGGGGATATTGGCCCAAGCTGAACGGCTCCCGATAATGACCACGGTTCCGTCTCGCCTCTCTCGCATGTGTGGCAAGACAGCGTTCGTAACATTGATGACTCCAAAGACGTTGGTCTTGAACTGCTCCAGGAATGCTTCTGCGCCTTCTTCTTCCGTCACACCACCTACCACGACGCCTGCGTTATTGACCAGCACGTCAACGCGTCCCCACTGCCCGATAGCCGTTTTCATGCTAGCTCGAATATTTTCTGCGGTATCTGTGACGTCGAGATCTAGTGTGCGGATGCGATTCTCGTCTCGGTCTCTAGGAGGCAACGCATCGACGACGGCGCGAAGCTTCTCGCGGGATGCTGGGCGTGCGGTAGCGATAACCTTGTCTCCACGGGCCAACACTGCCTCGACTAGGCTCGCGCCTAGGCCTGAGGTCGCACCTTCGCGGGGGATCAGCACTGCAGTGCCAATTATTTGGTGAAGTTGCATACCTGTGATCAGCCATACCTTCTCGCCAGTGGCTTTGGGACGGGTCATAATTGATACTTTCAAATACTCGAATGCTGTAGAGCTGGCTGAGGGAGATTGGAGAGGACTTGCGTCTGATGAGAGCGGGGGAAACGTACTCGTCACGAAAAGGCTGATTGAAGTCATTTTAAGCGCAAATGACATCAGCCCAGCCCCGCCTCAAGCGTACACACCGTGAAACATCAAGTGCATGGACCACCACTGGCGATGGGAGGTACGGTAGTTCCGGCTCGCAGGTGATCGCCAACCGGGTCGGAACTTGGGCTGCAGGCAGGTTCGGATTGGCTACGCGAAGCCATTTCTGATGTAGGGCGGCTTGAAATAAATTCTTATGACAGTCAGTGCATTACGGTCAGAGGCTCTGGATACTATGAAGATCGCCAGGTCGAATTCTAAAGGAGAAATGAACCTACTTCGGCCGAGAACGCAGGAATCATTAATGATCTGAACAGGGCCCGCTGAAGCTCGTCCACTAGCGGGTCACTCATTCGGACAGGCAGTCCATTCAGGACCTAAAGTCTGTCGTATACTTTAGCGCTTCATAACTAACCTTCGTAGTCATGACGTTCAACGAACGAGCCAGACACATCTACCTTCAAAAGTCACGCTCGCAATCTGTGAGGTTGAAGTCGTCGCCAAGGAGAGTCTTGGAGACGCCGGCGGGTCGGTAATTTAATTTTCAGGCGCCGGCGGCATTTCATCTCATCACCGATGTTCTCACGGTCATATGCTCTTCATGGTTCGCAGAAACTCAGGCATAGCGCCGAGGAACCTTCAAAACTTACAATCCCTTTCTTTACTCGTGTCATTGTATACAGATTGTTCTACCACTGTATGATCCTTATCCTTAGGCAGAACAGGCAGAACTTATTACAGGGCTGTCTGACCCAGGACAGCTTGGAACACATGCAGGGCCGTCTCTGGCTGATCCCCTGGGATCATATCTGCCGATGGCGGTGAGTAAATGTCTGTTCTATTGATTCATGACGATACTCACGACCCGCGCCGTCCACCTCGATGTATGTCAGGTTTCTATGTCATGATAATAAGACTCGCGACCCTTGCAGGTTGTCCTCAGACGCACCTTTCGGAGCGGTACACGCCCCTTTGCGACCCACCGACGATGAGGGGTGTAGTGGGAGGTGCTGAGAAGCCCTGTGCTCCGTTCCACGTCAAGTTCTGGACTGTAAGGCGATCACCCAAGTTGAACAGCAGCGCATCCAGAAGTCCGTGCCACAACGTGATGCCGCGTGGCAGTTTCGCCAGCAAGTCTGGCATCAGTCCCTCGGAGTAAGGGGAAAGGTCCTGTCGTTTGAGGTCAGTATAGGTCAGTATATGAGCGAAACCTGGCGTACGCCGTCAGGGAAGACCTTGAAGGAATAGTCAGCCGTGTTTCTTGCCGTGAAACGACCTCCGAAGACTCACGTCAGAACACTCGCTGAATACGCCGGAATTTGGGATGTGCAACGCTTTCTGCAGGGCGGTAAGCTATAGCCCGCGATGAGCAGCCATCGCGTCAGATATTTTGGTCCGTCGAGATCACATCACGACGAGGCTCACGGAGAGATAAGTACTCGACCCATCGCTGGGTGCCGGACACTCGTCAGTATACCGATCTGTGCGCATTGCCCCTCAATTCATGAAACATTGCCGACGATAATATGATTTGCTTACAGACGTTGAAACAGGGATTTGACCCATAAGCTAGGGACTTATTTAGTACCGCCTGCAAATGGCAGCTCGGGGCTTAGGCATCACTCACCGTCCTGCGCAAAGTCGCCCCACATTTCACAATCGCCAGGTATCGCTTCTGAGTTGCCCGGAAGGAGGATCTTCCCTTTTGGGGGGTATGTCACTTGTGCGAGCATATCATCGTATCTAGGACTCATTCGCCTACTTGTCTGTATCAAGGCTAATTGAAACGTACCCGCAGGATGCAGAGAGTCTCGCAAGGTTCGCGACCTCTGAATCAGACAAGCCGATGGCCTGTTGGTTTGTCTTCGCAAACTGTGCGACTGGTGCTTCCTGATCTACAACACTGTAAAATGCCGGCATCGTGAATATGCTCGCTGTCTGAAGGGGAGAATACGGGCGCACAAGCTGCTGTACACGCCGTCATTAATCAGAAGGCCTTGCAGGGAAAGCGGAAGCGCAGCTTGTTCTGCTGCACTCGCTTGTAGGATGCGCGTCGCGATATACGGTATGTACATCCCTACCACGTCGACTTGAACGACCAAAGTGTTTAATGTGAACAGGCAGATACGCACCAGCATAACTCTCGCCAGTGATATACAACTTTTTCTTGGCCAATTCCGGGAAGACCGAATAGAATTGGGTCCTGGATATGAGTACGCACTTTGAACTCATAACGAACAGGAGAAAGGAAATCGACTGACAGGAAGCCGTAGAACTCGTCAGCGAGATCGTTCTCGTCCTGGATATCTTGCGTGCCGACGGAGAAACCTGTGCCTACAGGCTATCCAAAGATTTTCTCATCAGTGTGGCTGCTCGTGTACAAAGCTTCACTATGAGCCCCCACTAACCTGGTCGATCCAGATCTTCGCAACAAACATATTGACGTTAACCCAACATCTGTCAGGTAAAGTTCGGGTAGACGTACCACATCCGAGGCCTCCGTCCACGCATACTGGTTTGCCGTTGGCGCTTGAGCACCCGGCTTGAACGAGATCGGGCCGTTCTCCTGGAGGAACCCAGCTAGAGAGCTACACCCAGGTCCTCCATTCAGCCATATGGTAAACGAATCGCTCTCGGTTGACTGCGCCGAAGGCCAGTACCAAAAGAACAGTTGCTGCAACAGACCAGTCCTGGTAAGTGTGCATAATACCTACCATGATATATGTCAAACACTCACACGATCGTCACCCGTCTTGTTCGACACTGGCAGTCGGCCGGCCCACGAGTCTTGGAGTGGGAAGTCGATATACGGGAGCGCAGATGAGTTCACGTGGAACGAGGCCGCCTTCGGGTTGCTGAACTGGGGCCTGTAGAAGTCCTCTGCGCGCCTCGTCACGGTCGGGCCAGCGGCCGTGGAGACGTTGAACTTCGGAGGTAGCAGGCGCAGGCGCCCGTTGCGCAGACGGTTGACGGGACCCATGTCGAAGCCCGCGAGCGCGGTGCTCGCGAGCAAAAGGGAAAAGGAAAGCTGGATGTGCATGGTTGCTGAAGGACGACGACGACGGATTCCTTGGCCCACCTGCGTTTCTGGCGGTACTTATATGCGACCAGAATCGGTGAGCACGTTGCCATGACCTGCTGAGGACGTGCTGGGCAGTGAAGAGCATGGCACAATGCTTCGTATGCATATGCTGCCTCCATACGGTCACAGCCGGCGGACGTGCGCCGAGGGATCTCATCAAGGTGCGTGACTGCGGCCGTTGTGGTGATGGGAAGGGCGTGGATATCGCTTCTATACAACCGTGGCTTTGACGATCCAGCGTGGACTTGAACTTGGATGCTGATGGCTACCACACCTGGTGATGGCACCCATCGAATAGTGGAAGTATCATGCATATGCTACTCATGCGTGTATCACCTGTTGTCGTCATACCTGCAGGCTCTGCAGTACTTCGCATGTTCCCAGTAAAAGCATCGGCAGGGCAAGCTGTCCGAGCGCCTGCGTCTGGTAGACATCTTGCATCGCATGGCAGAATTTACAATTTCGCGTCATGTCATAGGCATAAAATCCCCACAAGGAACATGCCAAGCTGAGGGCGAACACTGAAGACGGTAAGCCATGCATACGAGCGGTGACCTGTACAGTCGGAATCCTTTGAAAGGTAGGCACAGTTTTATTTTACCAAATTCAAAATACACTACATTGTCTCTTTGCTTCGCATCAGAGGGTGGTTTGACCCAAAACAGCCTCGAAGACGTGCAGCGCAGTCTCAGACTGGTCCTCCGGGATCATGTCTGTCACGAAACATCAGTAAGCTTCAAGATGCAAGAAATTACACAGGTACTTACGACCGGCGCCGTCGACCTCGATATATGTGAGGCTCCTAGACAACTAATCAGCATGCCGAATGACAGGCGTGCAGGCGGCATAACACACCTCTCGCTGCGGTAGACGCCCTTCTGCGATCCGCTGACAACCAAAGGCGTGGTCGGAGGGCCGCCGAAGCCCTGCGAGCCACCCCATGTCAGGTTCTGGATCGTGATGCGGTCGCCGCCTGCGAGCAGGAGCGCGTCGTTCAGGCCGTGCCAGAGCGTGATACCGCGCGGGAGCTTGGAGAGGAGGTCGGGGAAGAGTACTTCCGAGTACGGCGAGTTGTCCTGCGGGTTGTGTAAGTCAATATGATTCTTGGCCGTCACTGTGATGATGAAAGGAGGCTTACGTTATTGGGGAAGACCTGTAGATATGGGTAAGTGAATGAAATTGAAGGATCGGGAATGAAGGACGTACATTAATGCCGCTGCACTCGGAGAAGGTGCCAGCGTTGGGGACGTGGAGGGCCGTTTGGACGTCGGAGCGCTAGAGGCAGAAGTAGGTCGGTTTGTTGGAGATCTTCAATCGTACACGTGATCCAGTACTCACAGAGAAATAAGGCTCCAGGGGATCCGAAGGAGTCGGGCATTGGTCCGTATCACGATCTGTACAGAGCCGTCAGCTCATGTGCGCACATCGACGTAGCTCGGGCAACTCACAAACGTTGAAGCATGAGTTGATGCCCAGAGCTGCATACGAGGTCGACTGAGTAACGATTCTCGCAGAGGACCGAGAGATGCGAACTACGCACCGGTCCCATAGAAATCATCCCAAACATCGCAGCGTTCGGGAATGTTCTCTGTGTTACCCGGCAACAGGATCTTGCCCTTCGGCGGGTACACGGAAGCCGCCTGAATCACCTTGTCGAACCTTCACAACCGAGCACAGCATATCAATTTGCCTACACTTTATGTGACCCTGGATTTTGGACAGATACGCACCCGCATGAGGATGACAAGTTAGCCCATTTGGCAACCTGTGAGTTTGAGAGCCCGAGGATCTTCTGGTTCGTCTTCGCAAATGCAGCAAGAGGAATCTCTTGGCTCGTGACACTGCGGGAATCGCGATCAGCCTCTGGGGATGTTCAGATGACGAGAAACGGACTTACAAGCTACTGTAGACACCGTCGTTGATGAGGAGACCCTGCAAGGAGAGGGGGAGGGCAGCCTGCTCCGCAGCGCTGGCGTGCACAATGCGCGAGGCGATGTACGGAACGTACATTCCTGAACGAAATGTTGTTAGAAAATGATTTGGGAATCAACACGGCGAACGAACCTGCGTAACTCTCGCCTGTAATGAACAGCTTCTTCGAAGCAAGTTCGGGGAAGACAGTGAAGAACTGCTGCCTGCAAGCAGATTCACTTGACAAGAAAGGCGGAAGTCCACACAAGTCAACTTACAGGAAGCCATAAAATTCGTCTCCAAGGTCTGTCTCGTCATTTATGTCAGGCTTGCCAGTAGTGAAACCCGTTCCAACCGGCTGTTCGATGCAGCCCATTAGCAAACCGGTTCATGCCATTTTCAAGATAATGCGACGTACTTGATCAATCCAAACCACGTCGGATGCCTCAGTCCAGGCAAACTGGTTGGCTAACGGCTTTGATGAGCCAGGCTGGAAGGAGATGGGTCCGTTCTCCTGGAGGAAACCAGTGAGAGAACTGCATCCGGGGCCTCCATTCAGCCAGATAGTGAGGCTGTCACTCTCGATCGACTGCGAGGAAGGCCAGTACCAGAAGAAGAGTTGCTGCATCCCACCTAAAGTTAGCTCGTTTCCGGAACATCACGCGATGGAAATGACGTACGCGAGACTCGTTCGTCTTGTTCGTGATGGGTAACCGACCTGCCCAAGAGTCCTGCAGGGCGAAGTCGACGAGGGGAAGCGAAGACGAGTTCACTTGGAAAGTGGCCGCCTTGGGGTTGCTGAACTTCGGCGTGAAGAAGTCCTCCGCACGCTTCTGCACTGCCGGTGCTGGTGCGGACGAGGACGGGATGACATGCAGCCGTCCATTTCGCAAGCGCTGTGCGGGGTTGAGAGCCCCAAGCGCGGTGCCAGAGAGTAGGAGAAGTGAAAGGGAGAGCTGCACGCGCATTGTGGTCCAGCTGCGAGTGCGCCGGGTTCGCTGCTTGACGACGTGCTTATATGCGCGTTAGGCTCTCCATGTATCCATGTGATGAGATCGAATGGACGCGCGAGAAGTACGAAGAAGCTCGGTCACATACGCCGCGAAGCGCGTGGCCTCAGTACATGTTGAGCCGCGACGCGTGTTCTTGTCTGTTCTTGTGCATCTTCACGCGTGCTTGGTGGCCCTTTACAGTAATGTCCCCGGCGACTTGAGGCGACCCACGCTGTGCGCAGCTGCTGTCAGTTGTCCGTGTGGGGTATGTTCGGCATTCATATGGATGAGAACTGCGTGAGGTCTATGGCGTGTCTAGATCAGATTTGACGACAAGTTGATCGAAGCCAACGCAACACGTGCCGTACAGAAGCTGTGCTCCGACGCGCATCCACAGTCGTCAGCATAAAAGACGTGTAGTGCTGTATGGCGTTCTCGGTCATGCCTGTCACGGTGAGTAAAACAAGTGAACCCTGATGGGCCGTCGCAAGGACGGAAGAGGTCAAAAGCATGGCACATAAACCGCGCCTGAGACCAGCGGCAGGCTCCATGTGCAAGTTCTCAATTGGTAAGGCGGGTTATACAAGGCTGCACATGGTTCTGAAGTTATTCTGTGTGTCATGGCCGGCGATTTGTGAAATGCCTTTTGCTATGTCGATTCAATTAAACGGCGAGACTCGCGCATGGTCGTCAGGCAGGCGTTGGTTTGGGGAAGGGTCGGGCATCATGCAGGTATCAATGAAGTGGCCATGGAGGGTTCAATCAGACGCAAAGAGCGTGTTATAAATGGCCACATACCGGCCGTCCCGAGCTGCACATCCGGAGAATTCGGTTCTGTGGGAATTTCTGATTGGGACCGTCTGCGATGCCGAAGGGGTGGACGTCCGATGACCGACTTACGACAACTGGGTCGACGCATGAGAGTCCAGACTGCAAGCTGCAGCAGCGGTCGCTGCGTCTGTCTCTGGTGCGAGCACAAGCAGGCGACGGTCCGATCGACAAAAATGGAAAAGCATACTGACCTCAGTGTACCGTAGCTCGATATCTCGCAGCATATATGCTGGCTTCATAGACGAGCGACAACCCCAACCACCAACAGAAAATCGGTGGAGGAGTCAAACGATGCGTAACAGATGGTGGGTGATACGAAAACCCGTGCGAAGGCATGAGGGGCCTGGAATATGGCGTCATGTAGAGCATTCTTTTTATATTCTCGACACCGGCACGTTTCTGTGACGCCGTAAGACACAGCGATACTGCGTACCAATATGTCAATACCCGCTACAAATTCGTCCAATGAGATGAGCAGGTGAGTACTCACGAACTGATCACAAAATAATGCGGGTAGGTAACTGGAAATAATCCGCGACCTTCGGTTGAAGGGCAGAAGCGCAGATTTGTTGGAAAAGACCTAGTAGCGAGACGTACTAGAACTGCTCCATCACTTACCTGTCAGCGATACCGTAGCCCCAAATCGGCTCAGATCGAGTCTATTTTCTTAGAGGCGAGATGCAGCTGTGTTGGTGTAATGAAGAAGACCATGTATCCAGAGGCGAAGTACAAGTGGACGAGTCAGTGTACAAGCGTCCTAGTAGTATGATAGTAGAGTACCACGCAGGGCGTTACCGACGTTCACAATGAAATTCACATGGACCAACAACCTACAACATGTCAAAACAACGCGTAGGTCACGCGGCACGCGTCTATCGAGTCTTTCGACGCGTTCACTTTGTCTAAGACCTCCTCCTCACACCCGTCTCCTTCTTTAAAATGCTACCCGACCACGAGTCGCACCCCCCAGGAAGAACATCGGAAATATGCTTGGGTGTCATCTAATCATCCCAGGATTGCCAACTGCATCAACGCCATCACGGCCGATAGAATCCTATGGTAAGCTTATCTCCAAACGCACCCGTTCGCGCGATAAGCAACACCTTTCCTTGGAGCGCTCTTTGGGCACCCTCAAACTAGAAGCGACAGCTATGTTTGAATTGAAGATGCTGATAAGAATGTCATAGTCAGATGACTCGGTGGTTTCCTGGTTTGCTGTCCAACTAGACAGGAAGGTACCGTGCTTGTCCGTCCTTCTGACAAGGACTGCTGTATCGTATCTCAGACGTTGTTTCAGGTCGAAATCTTATATGAAGACGACTAACGCTGTATGGACACAAAAGCCTCGATATCGAACAGCAGCGTCAGATACAGCGTGGAGGAGGAAGCCCGTTTCCCGCTTCGAGCCACTTTACGTGAATTGCGCTGGAGATAAGGAGTCCAGTGCCTGTTCGCGATGTGGAGAAGTCTGATATTTAAAGCCATATCGGTTCTGGGATTTGGCGCCTTGTCCTTCTCTGCTCTCGACTTCTGACGAGAAAGGAGACGACTCTCGGAGCGCTCTATTCTTGCCTTGACGACGACTGCAAAGCTGCACACGATGTCTTCTGCAGAGACGGTGTTACCGCAAGGGGCTGGCTATGGTGTCGGTGAGTTGAGATCAGATTACTTGTCTTTACGATACTGATTGCTGTTCATCCGTGTGTCAGTTGTTGGTGCGTATCCTCGGAGTGCCTACTATGCCCGGACGTGAACATATCAATTGCTATAGGGATTGGGCTGTTCTTTAGCGCTTTCATGCTGGTTCTCACAGCTCTCCAAACGCGCTATACTGCATTTTCTCCGAAGTCATCAGAGGAGTTCAGTAGCGCGTCGCGGAGTGTAAAGCCTGGACTGATCGCCTCTGGTATTGTCTCAGCGTGGACTTGGGCCGCTACACTGGTGTGCCCTTTCCTAGGTCCATGCATACCAAATGTCTTACTATATGCGGTCCATATAGCTTCAGTCAAGCGCTGTCGCATATAAGTTCGGAATTTCGGGACCGTGGTGGTATGGTTCGGGCGCGACAGTGCAAGTTCTGCTATTCGCACAAGTGAGTTTTTAGTATTCGTTGTTCAGTTGTCGCTATATCTCTGCCTCGACAGCTCGCGGCGAAACTGAAGCTCAATGCACCATATGCGCATACGTGGTTGGAAATCGTCGGGGCTAGATGGGGAACTGTTGCGCATCTTGTTTTTATGTTCTTTGGGTGCGTACCGGAATGCACTAACTCCCTTCAACGGAACTGAACTTATCATATACAGCCTGGCGACAAACATCATTGTTTCCTCCATGCTGATCCTTGGTGGATCCGCTACTGTTACGGATTTGACCGGGATGAACACGATTGCTGTAAGCTTACCATTCAGGCTCATACTCAATGACTGAGCTCCTCGTGTACTTCAGGCGTGTTTCTTGATCCCTCTTGGAGTCGCGATCTACGTCGTTGTAGGAGGAATGCGAGCAACTTTGCTCTGCGACTAGTGCGAACCTCTGTTCTACTCAAAAGTCCTCGAAATCATGCTCATTTGACTCGACAGCACGCATACAACCGTACTGTTCGCGATCATCCTCACTTTCGCCTTCACCGTATACGCCACATCCCCCAAAATCGGCTCGCTATCAGCTATGCACGAACTGCTCGTCAATGCGGCTGAAGCAAACCCTGTACCAGGAAATGCCCATGGATCCTACCTTACAATGCGTTCGAAGAACGGCCTCATCTTTGGCGTCATCAACGTTATTGGGAACTTCGCGACTGTCTTCCAGGACCAAGCGTACTGGCAGCGTGCGATCGCGAGCAAGCCCGCGAGCTGCGTGAAAGCTTATCTGCTTGGAGGGCTCGCATGGTACATCCAAGTCCTTTTTCAGTGCTACATTTTACTAATATAAACTAGGTTTGCAATCCCATTCACATTCGCCACGACACTCGGCCTCGCAGCCGTAGCGCTCAAAGGCGACCCCGACATGCCCATCCTCACGCCCAGCGACGTCTCCGCCGGCCTCCCAGCTGCCGCGGCGGCGTCTGCACTGCTCGGCAAGTCGGGAGCAGCGATTTTGCTCGTGCTGCTGTTCTTGGCTGTCACTTCTGCGACATCCGCAGAGCTGATTGCTGTGTCTTCGATTCTGACCTATGATGTTTACAAGGTATGCTGTCGAGCTCCGATTCGGGAATGTTTGTAGCATATCTAATGTCGATTTGGGAGTGCAGAAATACATCAATCCGAAGGCTACGGAGGCGCAGATTTTGAAGGTGTCGCATGCCATGGCAAGCCGTCTTGACATATTGTTGGCTTCCAATTGGCTCACGCCTTCGTGGTCTACAGGTTGCCTTTTTCGCCCTTTGCATGGGCATTGCTGGGCTTATATTCTTCTACATCGGCGTTTCGATGGGCTGGCTCTACGTAAGTCGTCAGATTGAATCTGCGCTGGACGTATTCGCTAAATCTGACGTCTTGCAGACATTCATGGGTGTCATCCTCGGCTCGGCGGTTGCACCAATCGCTCTATGTATTACATGGTCGCGTGCCAACAAATGGGGCTGCATCGTCGGTGCGATCGCGGGCTTTTTCGCAGGCATCATTGCGTGGCTGGTCACGACGAGCACGTTGAATAACAGCGTTATCAATGTGACGACTTCGGGAGGTCGGTTGTGGCTCTTCGCTGTTGTGCAGAATGGTATTGACGAGGTGTACGCAGGTGACTATGAGATGCTCGCAGGGAACCTGGCTTCCATCGGGGTTGGCGCAATCATCGCCACCGCCACGTCATATATGGTGCGTTGCAATCCCTCGACGCATTACAGAACTCTAGTCTCATATTCAATGCGCAAACCCAGTGGCCAGAGAATTTCGATTTCGAATCCACGCGTGCTCTGAATGCCCCGAAATCCGCACCTATCGAAGAGAAGAGTGACGACCTGGATCGCAAGAGCCCCGACGACGAGAAACGGATGTCGTCGGACGTCAGCTCTGCAGTCGACGAAGCCGTCATGCCACCGCAATCCGATAGCGACCTTGACCCTGTAGCGCTGGGCAAAGCTTTCAGATTTGCTGCATGGTCGTCTGTTATTTTGGTATGTACCACCCCAGTTTCCACGTCTCCGAAAGATTGCTGACGCCTCAATATTGTGAAGCTGCTCATTATGTTGATCATCATCCCGCTCCCTCTATTCTTCGCACAGACGATATACGGTCTGCACGGATTCTCGGCATGGGTCGTCATCGGCATCATCTGGTGCTTCTGCTCCGCCATTTCGGTCGTCTTGTACCCGCTGTGGGAGAGCAGGGAAGCGTTGCGGCAGATTACAACGGGGATGTATAAGGTACGAGGGTTGGGTTATTTCTTCTGAAAGGGTAGCTGACATCGCGATGTGAATATAGGATGTCTTTGGAAAGGGCAGCGGCAAGTATGTGGCGCCCTCGCCTGTTACGAACGCATGATTTTAGATATGATTTGTCCGTTGTACGATTGGTTGATGAATGCATTTCAAGATTACGACAAAAAGAACTCCACTCTCATGGTGGCCTTCTGTCTGCAAATCTCAACGACGAAGTAGTCTTTCACGGGCATGCTCACCACCCTCTGCTCCAGATTTCGATACTATGAATACAATTGTGACCACTCGGCCTACTGTCTGCGCAATATGACAACTTTCAGCACGAACACAACCACTCGTCCATCCTCGCTTCGCGCTCGACGATGCCTCAGTTCTTCGGCTCAGGCCTGAGCGGCTGGAGGAGCGGCATGTGGTCGAAGCGACCAGTTCCCTGAATGAACCTGTTGTTGAACGTCCCATCGCCCTACACAGATACACAATCGTCAGGAATATGCAAGGTGGTGCAACGAAAGAGGGCACGAACGATCATAGTGGTCGGGAAGCCGGGGTCGAAGGGCAGGATGTTCTCGAGGTACGCGATTTGCTCCTTGGAAAGCGCGATGCTCAGCGCCTCGATGTTCGCGTGTAGATGCTCGACCTTGCGGCCTCCGACGATGGGGAAGACGAAGGGTGTCTTGTGCATCAGGTACGCGATCGCAACTACGCATCCCCGCAAGTCAGCATGATATTGATAGCTCGTTCGCAAAGCTACACCCACCGGCCTGAATAGTCTTCGCGCCGACCTCCTTGGCCACCTTCTCCAGAGCAGCACTCATAGCACGTTCTTCCTCATTGCGCTCCCAGTTTGGCTGGAACACGGTCCTGCCCTTCTCGCCGGACTGGCGCCGAGCCTCCTCTTCCGCGTCCGTGCGGATTTTCCCGGAAGCAAGCACGTCCCATGGCGCCAGAGCCAGCCCTAGTATAAGGTCAGAGGTCGGTTATATTAGTGATAGTTGAAAGGGAAGGAACTGACCTTCGTCACGGGCCATAGGGATGATCTCGCGCTCGAAAGAACGCTTCATCACGTTCCACTGGCCCTGGTAAATGGAGAAGGGCGTCTTTCCGTGGTCTCGCGCCCACTGGTTTGCTTTCGCAACGACCCACGCCGGTGTGTCCTACAATAATATGTGTCAGAATTAGACATTCAAGACGGTGCCATAGCGCCACGCTTGCTTACAGATGCACCCTAGAGCAAATTCGCGTCAATAAATGGAGTCCAGAAGAAAAACATACGGGAAAGGGCTTACAAGGTAGATAACCTTTCGCTCAGCGACGAGGTTATGCAGGTGGCCCATGACTTCCGGAATGCTGGTCTCGTAGTCCCACCAGTGGATGTACAAGATATCGATATAGTTCGTTCTGAGCTTTTTGAGCGAGTCCTCGACGCTGACGTAGAGTGCCTTCGCGCTGTTCGCGACGTAGTTCGCTCGCACCGTCGCGTGCGGGTCAGAGCGTTTGTAGCTCGCCGAGAACTGTCCTCAGCAAGCGTGTCAGTGGAAGTGTTTCTTCGAGGAATCGAGCTGCTTACTTTTGTTGCGATGACAAGTTGGTCCCTTATTCCCCGGGCTTCTGCCCATTCACCTATGAATTGCTCGGACGATTCTTCTTGACTATTCAAAGCGTCGTTTAGCTTTTCTAACGCGCAAATCTCCCTGAGCGAAAGCGAGAAAAGGTAAGTGACTTACTAGGCATTGGCGGTATCAATGAAGTTACCGCCCGCGTCAAAGTACGCGTCCAGGAGCTTGAAACTAGACTCTTTGTCCATAGAGCCCATCCCGACTTTCGCCCACTTGTCACCGATAGACATAGCTCCGAGCTGCAAGGGAGACACGCGCACGCCCGCCGTCGGCGAAAGCACGCGGTAGTGCGCGAGCGCGGTAGGCGGCACGAGCGGAGGTGGGAGGGACATGTTGTTTAGGTACTAACGCGTTTAGGGGGATGGGGAGAGAACTTAATGTTCGAGTCGCTCAGACACAACGGGCCCTTATATATAGGCAGCGGCCCAGACGACTGGTGACGCTCATCGATTATGCGATGGAGGTCCTGCAGCGCAGATCTGCGTCCTAGGCCTGGGAGTGGTTATTCAGCGTCCGGGCGATTTAATTCGCAGACGCTGCACCCACCATTGTCCGTCCGTGTCCCGTGATCATGCGTAGAACACGGCCTATAGGTATTGGGCCGTCGTCATAGCAGTCGAGACCATACAGAGTAGTTATCAGACTTTTGCCACTTATGCTATTTCATCCGTCAAGACGCGTGCCGCCAAAGCGTGAGCAGATGACCACCTGGCAGGCAATGGGCCAGGCCAGAGTTGTGGAGTGGAGATCAAGGCCATGAATCGATGCGGATACGACTCACTGTGCGAAGGAGTTGAAGTCCATCGATGTTTCGAATCTCTTCTGTCAAGCATCCGAACACTTCATTGTACGTTACCCTACCATAAAGTTGTTCAGCCTCGTAAATATGTCTGAGTCGTCCTAGAGTCGAAGTCGCAGAGGCCGCGTTGGCACGGCATTTGCAATTCAGCTGCTTTGTGAGTGTAGGGACGGCGTCGTTGTGGATCCTTGTCGATCATGAAGTTGAAGCATTGATAAGACACAAGACGGCCCGCTTACGACCAAAATTTATGCTTCCCCTAAGAACTGGATTAGTGAGAATATAGGGTCACTGCCGTGTAGTCCTTAAAATGTAATACAGTTATTGAAGTCATCTAGTACAAACAAATCGACGACCAAGTCATTTCTTCTCACCATCACGGAATTGGGCGAACCTCGTCTTGTTAAATGCTCCCAACATCTGTGACGACCTCTTCCCAGTCGTCCAGCAACTTCGTGATTCTGCCTTGACGAGCCCTGATATCGCTGACGGCATCCGCTCCCAGAGGTAGCCACAGCGGCCATGGCTTGCCCTTCGCCTTCCCCTCACCCTTTACGACATCTACAAGAATATCCATGCCCACCATCGGGTCACCCTGTCCGGGCCGTTGCCCCAGCTTGCTGAACCTCTCCTCGATAGCCTGCCGCGTGGGCTCGTAGTCGGCGATTGGCGCTCCCGAGGTAGTGGCGGGGTAGATCCCCGGCGTCTTGAACGAGCCAGGGCAGACGATCAGAACACGAATATTGAAGGGCTGCACTTCGGCCGAGAGCGTCTCGCCATAGGCTGATTCACCGGGCAAACGCACATGGGGCTAAGGTGAGCGCCTACGTAGAATATTCTCAAGACGCAAGGGCACTCACAGTGAACGGCAGCCTTTGATACTGCGTAGACACCTGTTTCGACGAGATGAGCTCGTGATTGCGCGCTGCACGCCTCAGTCAGGGAGCAGGCTCATCAGACTCACCAATACCCTGTGAGTATAGCGGTTGAGTACCATCCGGCCTGAAACAGCTAAGTGGGAAAGAAAGGAAGACGTACGGGGAACTCATTTCGCCATGCTGAACGGCTGCCAATAATAACCACTGTGCCATCTCTGCGCTCGCGCATGTGGGGGAGTATGGCATTTGTTACGTTGATCACACCGAATAGATTCGTCTGGAGCGACTTCTGCAAAAATTCAGCCCTGCGTCAGAAGAGAATCCATGGTCAATATCTGCCGAAGACGCGTGGAGGATAGCAGAGATGCAGAAGGCACGTTGCGGTCGATCAGATGCGGCACATCAAACGATAAGCACATCGGCGCCAAAGGGGATGCTGGCATGGATCATCGAGATGCCTGACTGAAGACTGAGCGCTCGCGGATGGAAAAGGGACCTACCCGCCCTCTTCTTGAATGGTGCGTATGCCGACTCCAGCGTTGTTGACGACGACATCAACGCGTCCCCATACTTTGATCGCTCCGTCCACGCTGTGCTTGATGTCCTCGAACGGCAGAGAGACGTCAAGTTCGAAGAGATGGAGGCGTTCCGAAACGATCTCGTCCAGTTCATGATGGGGGAACTTAGGGGCGCTACGAACGCCGGCGAGGACGCGGTCGCCACGCGCAAGAGCGCGTTTCGTCAACGCGAGACCAAGCCCACCAGAGGCCCCTATGCTAGCAAGATGAGCGGGGAAAACCCAACACAAGTCATAGGGCGCACCGGTAATCAACCACACCTTCGTTGTCGTTAATTCAACCATCCTAGGGATATCGATTAGACTTAGTTATTGACGGTCTGCGAAGGAAAAGGTCCGAAGAACACGAAAGGGTTTGAGAGGTCTGTATAGGTCGGAGATAAGAAGCTGCTGGAAGCTGCGGTCTGCGGAGGAGTGAAGCAGTGCTACGTCCGGTGCCTTCATGCATGTTTAAATGAATGCTAGCGGGCGCCGGATCAAACTAGGATTGACTGTGAATTTGAATTGTCCAGGCGAAATAATTCGCCGACTACAGCGCGCGGCTGAGAGGAGGGCATACACAAACGATAGTGTCTGGGCGTTTCGGTGGTGGTGGGACGATACCCGAGTCCATTTCAAAACTGCGGACTCACCAGACACGCTGCAGATCCTCCTAGGACGAACCTACTATATGGGGTAAAGGTGAAAGATGTAGGTTCTCTGAATAGAAAAAATGACCGGTGAGTTCTGAGTAAGTAGCACAGGAGGAGGATGGGATTGAACCTTGCTTACAATTCCTTGAACAAAAAATTGCAAACGCGATGTCTCCGAGTCCGATACGCGTCAGCATTTCCGTGACTAGCACGTGGTTTGGTGGAGATGGCACATGCAGCCGTGCAAATTCCGGCATCGGTAAGGTTTATTGCCGGAACAGCCCGACCGGCGGCTATTGGCCCTCATCCAAGTTCCATGTTACAGTGAACGTGGCTACACAAATCTCAATAATGAACGTTCATGAACACCCTCGCGCGGTACGTACGGGATGTCTACATCCAATTACAATATAGACAGGAATCTGATCTCCATAGTTTCCTGGTCGATCGAGGTCATCTCGACCTCAAGACGGTCGAGATACCATCGCGTGCGGATTCAGGACTTATATTTGGACTGTCCCATATATCGTCACTAGGTGTGCCCAGGGTGGTGCGCTATCTAAATTTACTGATCGACATAACGATTCTCGGGCTGCGCGGCTGATGAAGCGACATCTTAAAGCAAATTTCTCCTAACAGTCACTTATCTTCCACCGCTCCTGTAAGTGGTTCTGAGCAATGTCGAGATCGCTGTACACCTTGATATGTTCTTAGGGCGTTCGTGATCATCCGACTAGAGAAGGTTCGATGAAAATCGACATCTGACGGGGCTTCAGTGCAGTACGGGGCTTCAAAGGCAGCAACTCACTGGTGTCATTTTCCAAGGTGATAATATCGCTTGCTCCGCGGTAGAATCTCTTCGCATGGCCGCATAGGCTGGTACCCTGGCAGTAAATTCCAATGCCTCATTATCCCCGTCCTCTCAGCTATACTTGCTCCATCCCGCACCTTGATCTTCGGATTGCCAGCCACGACAGCCCACATCATCACCGACTTCGACTGCCTCCCGCTTAATTGGATGTTTTTTTTTTTTTCAGAAGTCCTCGAGAACAGCATCATAGTCAAACCACGAAGAGGAATGGGAAATCTCGCAGAGTCATACGAGACTAGGGGCAAGCCGCAGGTCGCGCGCGGTAGTCGTGGTCATTCACAGGGACGGAACTTCAAGACTAGATTCGTGCAAAATCTGCGCTTTGAGAGCACGGCATTAAATCAGGCATGATGCATGTTGCAACGTGCGGGAGGATCCTCCCTTGTACTACAACACTCGCTGACGGTACTAGACGTATTATGCTGGGCGCTGGATTTACTCCGGATCCAATTGAGATACCATACACGAGGTTACATAGCACTCGTGAACCACATGTTCTGTTCCAGTACTGTACAGTTTGCCGGCCCGATAGGCTTGTGCTAGCGCTGCGCCCGTGACATGACTCGACCCTGCATGTCCCGGTGCCTAATTTGAACATAATACGAACAACAACCTCCCCCCTAACTCCCTAGTCACCGACATTCGGTAGCACCTTCACCTGTGACGCGGAGTGTGGTATCTTAGCTAGAAGCAAGACTTAGCAAGACGTTTCGAGATATCACCGACATGTCGAACGGCCAAACGGCTTTGCAGAAAGTATGGCTGATAACAGGTATCTACGATAATCTCGACCACCTTATCGTGAGCCAACTCGTTCTCCATTTCTTCGAAGGTGCTGGAGCTGGGCTCGGAGCCAGTCTGGCTAGCGCAGTCCTGGCACGCGGCGACAAAGTTATCATCACTGGTCGTCCAGGCTCCAAGGAGAAGATGCAGGAAATGGTGGATGCTCTCCCCGATAACGAAAGAGACGAGAATAGGATCAGACTTCTAGAACTGGACGTCACGGATACCACAGAGAACATAAGCTCTATCGTGAAGACAGCCGTAGATTTCTGGGGCCGCATCGACGTGCTCGTGAACAATGCGGGCATAGTTGTCCCTGGCATAACCGAAGAACAAGGCGTACGGGGCTGGGAACGGCAGTTCCGAACTAACGTTTTCGGCGTCATCAACGTCACAAATGCCGTTCTGCCTTACATGCGGGCGAAGAGAGATGGCACCGTGGTTATCCTAGGGAGTCGTTCGGCATGGAAAAATGACTTCCCAGTGAGTGTTCTGGCGGGATAGATCCTCGGTGATTCTCGAACACTGACCATCGGCACAATGTTGATAGGGTATTGGTGAGTACTTCCTGCCATAAGGGAGGATATTCGATTTAGAGTTTCTCGCTCGTTCGCGTGTATCATTGACACAGGTCCCTATTCGGCATCCAAAGCAGCCATTCATTGTAAGCATAGAGAGTCCTTACATATCGTCGCTGACCTTTGATGATCAGCCTACGCTGATACACTCTCCGCCGAGGTTGGCATTTTCAACATCCGCGTGCTGAATCTCGCCCCGGCCGCCTTCCGGACATCTGGCTTCGACCCACCCAAACCCATCGTGGATCACATCGACGACTACGATCCCATTCGGCTGAAAATGGCCGCCATAGTCAAGGAACGCCGGGAGCGGAGTACTTTTGGCGACCCGCGGAAGGGGATGGAGATTGTGGTGGACGTGGTACGTGGGGAGGGACGTGCTGCAGGACGGGAATGGCCGTCTTTACTGTTCCTCGGAGGAGATGCTCTGGCGGACATCAGGGAGAAGATGCACAGGTGGGAGCATGATTTAGATGCGTGGTCAGATGTCGCGCAGGACGTTACGGAAGATAAATGAGATTTCCCCACTGTAAGACTCGGTGATGTAGATTGATATGACGGTGTACCATATAGGAATACTACATTTGACTGACTGAGGACTCACCTCGCTTATACGAAGTCGACTGCGCTTCTTTTCAGCAGTGCACCTTCGTACATGCTTGTCATGGACGACATAAAATCGAATTGGGTCGTCATACGGAACTGGAATCAGATCAGGTATCAGGAGACATGTATGGTCCACCAGATTCATTCCGCAAATGTGTCCGATGCACAATACAATATCCGGTGGCTCTACAGCGAAGGTAAGCGCAGCATGGTCAACGACCACCCTTCTTCGCCTTCCTCTCTTTTCGCTTTCTTCCGATGAGAGATCCAACGGGGTTCCCACCCTTTTCAGGGGTGGGTTTTTCTGGGCTCGACTTCGACTTCCCTTCGCCTGACACGCGTCGCTTCTTGGGGGCTGGGGTGTCTTCGTCTTCTGCCTTGGGAAGTGCGAGCTTTTCTCGTGGTTTCTTTTCACCAGGAGCCTGCCGGATAGTCAGCGCATTGCTCAGAGAACATTTGAGGACAAGCTACGTACCGCTTTAGAGTCCTTTTGCAGGGTTGCACGTCGCTGCACGACCTGGATATTCTCGATGGAGAATTCCACGATCAACGCACCCTTAGGCTTGCTGCCAATGCTCTCCAGCTCGTCTGTCATGCGCTTGACCTTAGCCTGCGAGTCGTCACCTTTGGTTTTCTGCACCTCCTTGATAAGATCTTTCAGCTCATCCTTGCGCCACTCGTCCAAAAGTGGGAAGACCGCCGGGTTGTTATTCGCCCATCGTAAGACGCGCAGCGCATCCTGGTGTGTGTGAAGCTCGAGGAAGCCATAGCCTCTGCTGCGGCCCTTCCCGGTAATGGAGTCGACACGGTCCTGTTGGCGGATAATCTTGGACTGCTTCACGCCAGTGTTCCTTCCCGGTTTGTACTTCCCTTTCTTTGGCTTGGCTTCCGCGCCCTCCTCGTCCTTATGCTCGGAAACCACTGCCAATTCATCCTCGGACAAGGGCTGGCGGGTCCTGTCGCGGACTTCGCTGTCAAAAGCACGGATGGAGTGGATTGCGAGGCGCTTCAGCATCCGTTCCGAGACGAAAAGGGGTATCTGCCGGATGCTGAGACGCGTCTTGGAGATGAAGAGCGAGGGATTTGATCGTAGCAGGGTCCGTCGGGCATTGAATGAGTTCGTCCTCTTCTCGAGCTCGATAGGAGGCAGAGTCGCAGCGGCAGGCGTGTTAGCAAGGATCACTGGTAAGGATTGATGTTCAGTTGGCTGATGTCGATTTGCCAAATTGTTCTCAACTTACCTCCCTCACGGAGAAGATACATGTTCCGCTTGTCGGCCTTCTCGCGCGCCTTCTCACCGGCCTCTTTGAGCTTCCCTGCTTCATCCCTTGTCACTGCTCTAACCACGTCCAGCGTACGGCCCTGCAACACCAGGCTTTGCGCAGACCGTGCAGACGGATCTGGAGTAAGAATCGAAGGCATGGAGAAGGGGTTCTTCTTGGGCTGCGCAAAAGCTGTCAATTAGGACACTGTTGTACGAGGGGAACACGTACAGCATCATTTTTACCAGCAGTCTCCATGCGCAGTATTTCGCTCTGCTCGACTGCCTTGTCTGCATCTGCTATATTCCAGAAGCAGACGAAGCCCGTGCCACGAGAACGACCTGTTTCGTGGTCCATGGTAATGCGAGCATAGCGCAAGGGCCCAAAGGTACGGAATCTAGAAGCATTGTCATGGCTGAGGAATCTCTAGAGAAATTTGAGAGCAGAACTCACAATAATCGCAACTCATCGTTAGTGGCTTCGAATGGGATATTCCTGACGAAGAGCGTCGTGCCCTTCTCTGGAGGAGGGAGTTGTGGTTTGACCGGCTCTTCGTCACCATCACTGCGATCGTCATCAACCTCCGATCCGGACTCGTCTTCACTCCCGTCACTGTGATCGCCATGTACACCCAACGCCTCTTCACCGTCAGACTCGCCCTCGTCACTTCCACTGCTGTCCTCCGAATCGCTTCCTGACGCGTCCGCCTCCTCCTGATCCGCCTTCTTTTTCTCCTCTTCCCACTTCTCCTTGCTCAAGGCCCAGTCAACAGCGATGATACGCTCCCCTTTATCCGTCTCGGTCCCAACAGGTTCTTCCTCGCCTTCCTCTCCCTCAACTTTTTCCGCCTCTCCCGCTTGAGCAGCTTTCTTCTTTGCCTCTCGCCTCTCCTTTTTCTTCTTCTGCTTGTCCTCCACCATGCCCGCCGCGAACCCTGCCTTGACCTTCTTCCCGTTGCACCCTTCCATCGCCTTCTCCGCCTCCTTCTTACTCCACATCCATACAAACGCGAATCCCTTTCCTCTCGTTTGCGGAGCCGCGCCTTCCTCCATCTTCACGTCTCCATCCTCGTCCTTCTTCTCAACGACGACTTGAGGGATCGTGATCGAATAAACAGGACCATAGGGAAGGAAAAGGGCACGCAGGTCTTGCTCGGTGATGTCGAAAGGAAGATTGCGCACGATGAGACGCGACCCGCGACTAGGTGCGGGGCCCGTCACTTTTGTAGTCTTTGCAGCGCGTGGGGCTTTCGCGACGGTGTCCAGGCGCTTTTTGAGCGAGACGGAGAGGAGGGAGCCCTTATATACATGAGCGTGGAGCTTCGTCACGGCTTCTTGTGCGTGCGCTGGTGTGTCAAAGAGTACTTGCGCTGGAGGAAATTGAATGATGAGAGCTCCACGAAGTAGTATGATACATACCTGAGCCAGGTTCCTCCGTACCATCGGAAGCTTTCGATGGCCAGTCGACTTGCGAAGCTCCCTGAAACTTCCGGACCTTCTTCCAGAGCGTCTTTGAGTCGATGCCCGAAGGTAAGCCAGAAACAACGATAGTGCGGATGGCTAAGGGATCCCGCGGTGTAGCGGTCAAAGTTTTCGGACGCAGTTTGCGGACTTCATCGGCCTCAGTCTTCGTAGGTGCCGCCGTTCCCTTTTCCTTCTTCTACGCGCGATGTTAGACGGGATGTACGAGAAGCACGATATGCAAGCTTACCTTGTCTGCCCATACCACTCTTAGATTCCTGCCATCCAACAGTATCCCCTCCTTCGCGACCTGATCGTATGCGGTCTGCGCGTCCTCGCGGATTGCGAAAGATACATAGCCTACACCCTTCGACACTCCGGTGCCATGCTCCTGCACTACAAAGGCAGAACGCACAGGCGCAAAGTCAGAGAAAAGAGTCTCCAAATCAACCGAGGTGGCGGTATACGGAAGGTTGGAGACGAAGAGCGTAGATCTGGGGGTACCCGTTATTTAATAATTCATGATATGTCGACTAGTAGGCGTACCCATGAGATTCCTCGACTTTTGTTTCATCCCTATCCTTCCTCTTCCCTAGGGATGTCATTTCGTAGTTGATTTGGGGAGGTTTTCTTCAAGGCTAGGAGGGGGTACGCCTTGGGTTCAGTATGCAGGCGCGGCAACTCGCAGACGGGGAGCAGACAAAATACTTGGTTAGTCATTCGTAATGACACATATTTATCTGATAAGATTAAATTAAACTCATATACCGCAGTACATGGCGAAGCTGGAGTTCCAAAGTGCAATCCAACCAGATTCATAGTGCGGTCACCAGCTGGGATATCCCAGATCCCCGCTTTCCTAGTCTACATTCGTGTGTCAAGCGTCTACATCTTATCTACAGTAATAATAACAATATCCAACCTCGAGCGCATCATCCAGGACAGAGACTATCTATAGCATCCCCGCGTCAAGCTGATGCTCCCAACACCGCACAGTCAACCCTCGGAATGACACCTAGGTACTATCAGTCTCGCTAAGACCGTTCGATACGCCGTTCCCATTGTGTACACCGTTCGTGACGTGAACACCGTTTCCATTGGTGAAACCATTTCCGTTGGTGACCCCGTTCCCGTTGACGACCCCATTCCCGTTGGTGACCCCATTCCCAATGTGCCCTTCGTGCCCATGCCCATTCAAGTGATATCCCGGGATAGGCTCGCACTCGATAGCAGATACCATACCTCTCAGCTTGTGAACCTTGACGAGCCTCATCCCCGCCTTGTTGATAAGATTGGTCCATTCAGTCTGCAATGACACTCGTGAGCTTGTGCACACGCGGCGATAGGCCGTGACGGCTTACCATAGAACGTTCTAGTGCATTGAAGACACCCATCATGTGAACGCCGAGAGCGAGAGACATCTTCGAAACCACACCGAAGTTCTCCGGGATGAATGCAGGTGGCGTGAGTGGCTGGTGGTCCGCGGCCCCGACAAGATCATCAAGGGTGGTTGCTTCGCTAGGCGACGCCGCCGAAGTGGCTACAGTGCATGGCGAAGATACGACTTCAATGATGACCACTCTCGACTATTTGCAAGATGAGTCTCGAGCATCCTACCACATCGAATGAAGCTTACCGATGGAGGCGCGACGCTAGCAATGTGCCGCAAGATGTTGACCTGTAAACGTGTCAGCATTCCGGGATCGTTGGCATGCAGTTCTTTGACACATACACAAGCATGATCAGGCCAGTCGTGCCTGTACCGAAATTAGAATGACGCACGCATGCTGACTGAGATGCTGAGAGAGTACTCACAAGATGTAACGAAGAAGGTAGACGTAGTCTTCGCCGTGACGTGGTTGCACTTCGAAGAAGCTATGAGGCTCGGGGACTATGCGGCCAGCTTTGTACGCCTCGGGTGCCCGTCTCTCGATATTTCCATTCGCGATTGGCATGACCTCTGGCAGATCTTGAACGTAGAACTGACTGTCCGGAAGGCTTTTTCACATGATGGGCAGGTATGTGAGAAGTGGGAGATTGGTAACGCGAAGTAAGACCGACTGACATTTCTGCCAGCGAGATGGACAGGTTGCCTTGTCCCCCGCCACAATCTACAAATGTTCGGGAGTTGAACTTGGTCCAAGGGAAATCATTGATGATCGCGGAGTGATACGCATCACCCAAAGACTACAAGGCGTGTACCCAAACCGGTCAGCATGAAGGAACGTAGACAAAAAAAAAATATTTCACCTGAACAGAGCTGGCCCACTGCGTCAATTCATCGGGCCTTTCCTTCATCCATGCAAACAACGACAAAGGAGTGTTGTTACCGATTTGGAACGCGGTCTGGTCCGGTTGACGTGAGTACTTCCATTCAGGATGCGTGATTTGCGGGAGAAGCGCGGTGGCGACCTTCGGCTTGCCAGGCGTCCTAGAAGAGAGTAATTCAGTGACTAAAGACGGTGTGAGAACGGTGGGAAAGAGGTACAGTATCCATTTACGACCGTTGTTTCCTTTGCGAAGCTCTAATGCAGATCGTGTGAGCGCGAACACTCCTTCACTTGTTTCATGCAGCCACCCCTGCGAAGCCAAGTAGCGCAGGATGGGGGTTAGCTTGACGGCATCAAGATCGAAGTCCTTCTGCAGCTCGCGAACGGAAAGGCCTTCCCGCGGTGTAGCCTTGTTTGCGAGCCTGTCGAGAATCCCAGTTTTCACAAGGATGTCGAGGCAAGCCGTGTCATAGACCGCGCAAGACTGCTCAACAACCTTCTCGTATGGCCGCTGAAGAAGGTTCCGCAATTGACCCTGGAGGAACCTCGTTAGGATGATATATGATCGTCAGATCGAAGACGCACAATTGTAGCTGATCGGATTAGGATCGTCCAATCCATCAGGTTTAGCGTGACCCGTCCAGAAGCAGTAGCAGAGAACTCACCTAGCGCCAACCTTCTTGCCTCATACAACCTCGGAGGACATACAAAGGTATGATCGTCTAGTGGATGAGGTTCGGTGGCGAAGTTTGACAAGTCGGGGAGTGAGTTCCTCTTAATCTCATCGCGGATAGCATCGAGCGCCTGGTTGATAGTGACCTGGAGGGCGTCCAGCTCTTGCAACTGCTGTAGGGTGTCCGTCGTCATGGTCAAGGATGCAGAGTCTCTGCGCAAACCGGCGACTTTATACATGGCGAAGTGCGGTCGGAGCAACTATCTTCATCACCAATGCCGATACTGTGGTCTCGCTATCTGCTTGAGGAAACCAAGCAAGCTTATGCAACGGAACAGGAATCGAAGGATGGAAAATCAAACGCACATACAATCCTGGATCCGCCATTTCTACCTCCATCAAGATCATTCTCCACGTTGGCGACGAATCAGAAAAGGGCAGCACGTGCGGTAGCAGTTTGTGCCCTATGTGTTCCAAGCGCCCCGACCATCCGAGTGATGGAAATCAAAGTTTTCAGGCTTCGTATGACATAGAAGGCGCATTAAGGGGTGCTGCACAATGGTCGAAGCATAACAGCAATAAGGGTTCTGCACCCGCGTGAGGATGATCTCCTCAAAACTCGTCCGATATACCCACGTTGTGAGGGCGTTCACGTCAGACCTGAAATGGTGGAAGCAATGCGGACAAGTGCATTTCGACTTAGTCGGTTCCGCCGCCCCTTCTGCACCCGTCAGCTTGTCCATGCCGTATTTCTCCAGGTGGCCACTTCCGACCAACGTCACCGACCTGGCAGACGCACAACTAGTTCAATGAAATCAGTTTCATGATACGCAGGTATCCAAAGCGCTCCTACCTCGCTCCTTGCATTGACTTGTTCGAGGCTATGACGGCAACTGCTGTACGGTGCCAATCCATTGTCAACATGCTGTGACTTTGCCGCAAGAGGTGACCGACTCCGCTCCTGACCCTGACAAGGCAAGCGCGGCGGCCCCTCGGACCATGATATCTATGATAAGCTCGTCCATGAATACGCGACACTTGAGAAAATCCGGGTTAGCCTGTGGGCCGTAGTAAACGCCGACGTAAACGATTTGTATCTTCAATTGGAGTTCTGGACAATGCCATAAGAGCGCACTGCAAATTCGTGTCACGTAGCGATTTGGTCCCAGATCAAGGCTGAGATCTTGGAGGCAGGAGGAGATACTTGGACCGATCAAATGGTAGCAAGAGAGTACGTCCGAGTCGGATGCATAGACATCGAGCGAATTTGCTTCTGTTGGCGACGTGGAGCGTGGGTGGCAGAGGCAATGTAAGTTGATACCGTGGTAAATTTCTCGTAACCTTTATCGACATCGTAATTTGAACAACTCTCCCCGCGGACTTCATTGACTCCGAAAAGTCAGCATTGTACCATCCGACGTACTTCCTGTGACCCTAATTTACGTGGCGATGGTGGATTATCATCCTCAGCAGCAAAGTCCGAGCGGCAATTGCCAAACCACTTCCCCGGATAGCATCTTTCTGTCGTTGCGACCATGCGTATAACTCTAATAAGGTTCTGAAAAGAACTTCTGCCCGGTAAAAAAGTTCAACGGCGATATCGAGAAGAAGCTTTATGTGACTTTCTGCTTGCTTTTCTGATATTTTGTTGCTGAACTGTACCTCAACAATGTACGTCGGGTTCTTGACATTGAAGCCGAGCCAGTACCTGAAAGCGGGAACGCCGAAAGGCGCTGAAGAAGTCCGCATGAGATTTCTGTTTTTCTATCTTTCGCCCTGCCCGTCGCGTAGGTCAAAAGATTCTCAAAGTCATATATCTGACGATGATGCTGGTTCTCCGAAGGCCTTCTGAAGATGGGCAAAGCATGGACAGGCACGCCAGAGCGACTCGACCGAAAGCCTAGAGACTCTCGAAAACGACGAAAACGGCCGTCGGAGCGTCTGTATTGCGAACATGTTTGCGCGTATACGAATCCGAAAGCACGGTTGGCCACTGGGACAACGGCACCGGCGGCCTGATGCAAGCTGTGCACCCCATAATGAATTGCTGACAGTACCGAGCATCAGCCAAATGGCGGACAGGGACTGCGCAGATGCATCTGGGGTGAAGCCGTGCCATGGATCGTTCTGGAGAGAAGTCAGATGAAAAGACCCATCAGCATCCTTTGCTTCTTATCTGATCATGCAGACTATTCATTGTACGACATCACGACCGGCGGTAAAAACCCATGGCGGGTAAACCGATGCGACGAGATGGCGTAGGTATAGGGTGCAATCGCAGTAGTGTGCGATAGACGGCGGAGGACCAGATGGTCTAGAGCGATATGCTGTCCCTCGTCCAGGTGTCCGTCGAAGGATTCTTCTATGCGCAGATGAAGTCCATTCGGACAGCGTGGTCAATTGAGACTTAGTCGCCGGGCGCACGCTGGACATGATGATGGACAGTGATCAAATCACCACCTCACAGGGCATTCCGGTTACAGTGTAACATGTCCATCCGTATAGCATCGAAAAAAAAATAGACAAGATGATCTCAGATGACCTGATTGCTCAAAATACGTCAGTAGGGAAGGCGCAAATGAGCAGTTTCATATTCTCGACATAGCGCACTGTTAGATTGCAGAGAACATGCGTGTGTTCCTCTAGCGGGTACCGATGATCGGGTGTTGAAGGTTTCCTTTACGATGAATGTTACCGCCTTTACTCGCAAGGCTACAAGCGAGGATATTGGGCACGGTTATCCGCAACGCTTCTCGCCGGCTTGCACATATCTCCCGTCCGTATAAGTCAACGACGGTGATCCACTCGTCACCTTACGACGGATCTGCTTCGCAGCGTTTTCTCTGCGTTGATTCGGATATTGCCGCTGGAGGGACACGGACAAAGACCTGAAGGAGTTAGAATCAGCAACTTTAATGAAGTAACAACGTCGGAAAGTAAACCACCATGGGGATGATCTCCCTCGGATCGTCCCATGATGACCGCGAAAGTCGATCGTGTGCATGCACTTGCCGGCTCCCACCAGACATGAACACAACCATGTCCGTTGACGAAATTATCATTCTTTATAATCTCTTGCAATCAGAACGTCGGGAAGGACACCAACAGTGTGAGCGTCGTCGGTGATTGCTTCGGGACCCTGGTCCAAAGCTTGGATATACGTCCGACTTGCGTGCGAGATACGAGCTGAAGACTCCCCGGTCTCCGAAGTGACTCCGGACTATACGATGTAAATGTCGCATCCAGTAACCCCGATTGCATACACAAGATAAAGCTTACCATGCCATTTGGTTCATTTTGTAGGTGCTGCACAAGCTCTGTATCAATAAAATAATCAGCACTCGCAGAACACTTGCAGAAAAGCCATTCGTCTGTCACGCATAACCCGCACGTTGCAGTAGAAGTTGGTCAGGGGGAAGTCGAACGCTGCTGGAGCCTGAGGCTCAGAAAGAGGCCTCGATGCACGTGGTCAACTACTATGATGACATAAGCAAGTTTAGAGGAGGACGCCGCGGCGCGTGACTTGACCGCGTTCCCCCTCTTCTCAAACTCGAACTTTGAAGTTCGCCGCCTCCCACCGGCAGCCTGCTTGGATGCTATGGACTCTCAGGAGACTCAAGGATTTATCTCCCAGGATGACGACTCGGAGAACCTATATGAAGCTATCGAAATCACTGCCCAGAGACACGGCGAATACAGGATTCGTTGGGCTGGGAATAACCCCAAAACTGGGAAACCATGGGCTCAGACATGGGCGTCTCGCAAAGACTGTACAGATGAATTGATTGCTGATTGGAGACAGAAACAAAAGGAGAAGAAACGTGAGTGATTTCGGCTTCTCCATGTTGCTACTTATAAATACGTGTTTCGTGCGTTTGGTGACAGTGAAGCAGACAGGACGAGCCAAGTCTCGATCGTCCCACACGTCGAGCACTCGCAATTCTGCCGCTGCGTCCGCATCTACGCCACACGTCTTTCGTCCTCGTCACAGCGATGTATCTTCTGGGTCTCCGATTCGCCAATCCAACGCTAGACCATCCTCAACCCAGGACTCGACATCACCACAACCCCGCAAACGAAAACGAGCGTCTAGCGCTCATGAACAAAGTTCTTCTGCTAACGACGTCCTTCGTGCACCGAGCACCACTGTGCCACCATCTAAACGTCAGCGGACCGTAGCCAGGGAGTCAGAAACCGAAGAGGATGAGCCACCAAAGCCAGTGAATACTATAAAGAGGCCGAAGAAACGGATTATCCGGATGTATCCTTCGGATTTTGAAGATTTTTCTGGCGCGGAGCAGGGGTCGTCAGCCGCAAAGGTGAAAGCGTCAGGCTCAGTCAAGAAAAAGTCACGAGCATCTTCCTCAAAAAGAACTACTCCTCGCGACTCTATAGTCCACCGTTCCCAGCGTAGCGATACCGACGAGGAAATTGTCGAGGTTCCAATCAAGACCGGCCCTCCGAAGGGAAAGAGACGCATGGACAGTGCATCGACGACAAAGTCTGGTAGTACGGCGTCCGTCAACGCCCAGCGGACAGACACCGGTACTTTTGGTCTTTCGAGACCTCACGCTAAGGTGATCCTCGAGGCCATGTCAAAAACGTCGGGGTTACAGCGCAAGCCTTCTCTGTCGCAGTCACAAATTTTGGCCCTTCGTCAGGAGGAGGAATCGCAGACCCAGGACCCTAGTGCGTTGGCGGAGGACGGAGACGATTATCCTGCAGGCAATTCTCCCCAGCTGACTTACCCAAGCAGCCAGCCTGGATCGAGTAAGCACAAAGCTAATGGAGCGAACGGCAAGGCCGGAAAGCCAGATGAAGAAGAGAGAGATCCTCTCTTTCTTCCGGATGTCTCGGATTCAGATCGCGAAGGCGCACCCTCTCCTTCCCAAGGATCCAAGTCACAAGCCAGTCGCGCTCGTGAGGCAGCCAGCAGTCCCTCCGATCGCCGCGCGATGCTTCCACCAGAAGCCCCTGCAGCTGCGTCGAAGCGGGCGCCTGCAACCAATCATACGTCCAAGCATCCCTTGAAACCCGCGGGGAGCCGCGTAGAATCGGCTGTCGCACAATCCATAGCATTGAAGCCTCGCGCGAACCCTGGATTGGTAGAACTCATGCGTAAGAAGGCTCCAGCTCCGACTGCATCTGGATCTGGTACCAAGCCGATGCGTCCTATTCCTCAAATATCACCGTCGGCGTTCCGACCACATCTCAGCGAGGAGCAGGAGGATTTGACTAGTTCTATTGAACAGTTCAGCTCTCCCGAGAAGGGGAAGGCCCGCGCATCGAGTGTGCGCACCTGGAACTCGAGCATTCGGTCGGAACATTCCACTAACCCGCGACGGGGACAGACTCTGGGCCCGCCCAGTCGTCTGCAGCCACCAACGAAGCCGCTCGCCGGCGTTGCGCCAACCCGCCCGTCTGCATTTCACTCGGATACCGGTGGAAAGGGGAAACAGAAAGCGTTGAGCGCTAAAGAAAGGCTAGATATGGCGATGAGGCTGCTTGAGCAGGGATCGCAGAGCCAAGGTCAGGATGAAGGTCAGGACGCAGGCCAGAACCAAGACGCAGACCGGGATCAGGACGCAGACCAGGATCAGGACACAGACCAGGATCAAGGCATAGATCAGGATGAGAACATAGACCAGGATCATGTTATAGGCCAGGATCAAGGCCAAGTTCATACCCGTGGTGCTCAAGAACTCGAGGTAGTCATGGGCCAGTTCGACGAGATCAGGCAGGAGGAGTTGCACGATGTTCGAGATGCAGATGATGTCGTGAGGGAGATGGAAGAACGATACGTGGACTTGGACGGTGGCGCGGGTACGACGAGCGGGCCAGACGACGAGGTAGCCGTTGAGAAGTCGTTGAGTATCGGGGGTGTAGAGACGCCTGAGGTGAGCATCCGTTTTGATCAGAGAGCGCTATTCCTTCAACGTAAGGTATTTCGTTTAGGTTCGCCCAGTCGACTCTCAGGATGTGGTACCTCCGAGTTCGTCAAAGCATATATCCGACGAAAGCCAGACTCAAAGCCAAGGAGCCACCCAGTCTCTCGAAGTCCAGCTTGCATCAGCTCTTAATGTCCTTAATCTCAAATCAGAAGAGATCGAGAGTCTTCAGCGACTGCTCGCCGAACAGCGCAAGCAAGTCACTAATTTGGAGACGCAATTACAAGCAGAGCGAGCCGTACGCCCTCCCGAACCACCAGAGCGGTCGCAGGAGTCTGTCCATGTCCAGACCGACACCGACACCTCTCCTCCAGATGAATCTCAGAAGCTTGCTTTGGAGTTGACTCTCACCGCTGAGCGTGCCAAATGGGAAGCGAAGCGATCCGAGATGCAGGAGAGGATCACCTCCCTCGAGAGCGCCACGAAGTCTGCGATCAGCGACCGCGACTTCTTTATGGCTCAATACACCACTGCGTCCTCATTCGCGACCGAGATGCGGGCGGAGAACGAGCGGCTGGTCGCGCGTGCAACGCTCGCAGAGTCTCAAGTCAAGAACGGGATTGCCTTGGTGCGAGCGACGTTCGAAACGCGCGTGAAGAAGCTCGAGTCGGAGGTCTCGAAGCGCGATGCGATGATGAAGCTGCTTCAGGAGCGTGCGCGGAGGACAGACGATAACCTGCGTTTGCATGCTGCAATGGCTCCGGAACTGTCGAGAGAGAATGAGCTGCTGCGGGACGAAGCGAACGTGAAACATGCCCAGGTGAAGGAGTTGAAGGAGGACGTGGCGGAGCTGGAGAGGACTAACACGAGGTTAGAGAAAAGGGTTGAGAAGCTGGAAAGAAAGCTTGTGTGGGCGGAGAAGAATAGGCAGACGGAGTCGGATGACGCGCCCCCGCCAGCACCAACGCCAGTACCAGCGTCTGTATCAGCGTCAGCCGACAAGTCTCAAGCCAAGGCACTCGTACCAGAGTCACAACTACTGTCACAGCCGATCCTCGATGATGAGGATAGCGATTCAGACGATGAGGACTTCGTTCCCGGCCGCAGCGAATCCGAGTCTAGTACTTCCGAATCTAGCAGCGACGAGGAACCGGTTCCAGGGCCTGCTGCGAATGCGACACCTCCTGACAGTTCGCCTGTCCCAGTCATCCCAAAAGACGTGCCGCTTCTTCCCGATGTCGATGCACCGGGAGGCGAGTCGGGAGAAGATTGGGTATTCCAATGTGCTTGGAGGCCGAAGGATACGAATGAGCGTTGCGAGGTGCTTCTGGGCAGTAAGGAGGTGCGCGGGTTCTAATTTCTTATCCATTTGTCTTCACTCACGGATTTCTCAGGATCTGGAGGAGCATATATTTTCTAGCGGCCATTTGCAATAGCGTGGACGACCCTACGCACGTGTCACAGTAGCAATGCCTTGTGTCTTGTTTAGCATCACCCGGGAAGGGTCGTTGTAGCAATGCATTTTCTTGGGTTGTTTGTACCTCGTGCGGCGATAACGGTGACACTGACGCATCGATCGCAGACATGGTGATTCCCCGTTCCCTACCGGACTGATGGTGCGTCCGCGGCTTGACTCAACCTTGCCGTCGGAGTTGACGAGAAAAAGCTTCTTCCTCAGCCATGAGCTTCGTCTGTGTTTACGCCACGGCCACCGATGGTCCAAAGCATCCATCGACTTGCTCAAGTTTCGACATCAGTCCTCATTTTTTGGTAATACACTCCATGCTGTGATCCACGTTAGTTGGACATATGCCATCTGCATAGACGAATATGAAAGCAGAATGACCCACAGCCGACATTGGCGGCCCCGTCACGTCCTCCAACACGCACCTGCCTCGTGTATACTCACAACTATCCTTTTTTGACATTCGAGATGCTACCTTCGCCGTTAGTTCTACATCAAACTCAAGGTAATGCCATGTACCCTGAGAAGCAATCGCGTACGTCGTTCTCGTCGGCTTTTCTCAAGCACTGAAGATCGCTTGGACTGATCCAGAATATAAAACCTTGGTAACCATCTCGCAACACCATCCCTCCTCGAGTTCTCTCGCCCTCAATTCGATGACCGCCAAGAATGAAGCCTACTCTCTGCCTTCCGAGCCGATGCTCTTTCAGCCCATTACTTTAGGCCACATCACCCTCTCGCATCGAATAGCCTTAGCGCCCATGATGCGTTGTCGTGCAAATGCGAACCACGTTCCACTGGCCATAACCATCGAATATTTCGCCCAGCGTGCGAGTACGCCGGGTACATTGCTTATCACCGACGCATGCATCATCCACCCGAAAGTTGGCGGGTACGCGCATGCGCCAGGTATTTATACCGATGAGCAGATCACTGCATGGAAAAGGGTGCGTGGCTGGGTCTCAAGCATGTTTCCTATTTATTGAGAGAACTTTGACCAGGTCGTTGATGCAGTGCATGCGCGAGGATCGTATATTGTACTCCAGCTTTGGGCTCTCGGGCGTGCCGCGTCTCCTCAGGTACTCGCCGCCGAGGGCGGATACGACTACGTTGCGGCGTCGGCCATCCCGCTTTCTAGTTCTCTCAATACCCCGCGCGCTCTCCGTATTGAAAAAATTCAGGAGATTCCGAAGATGTTTGCCACGGCTGCACGCAATGCCGTTTACAAAGCTGGGTTCGACGGAGTGGAGATACACGGTGCCAATGGGTACCTGCTAGACGGGTTCCTCCAGGACGTCACAAACGTCAGGGAAGACGAGTACGGTGGTAGCGTCGAAAATCGTTGTCGGTTGACGCTAGAGGTAGTTGAAGCTGTTGCGGCTGCTGTGGGTCAAGAGAGAACGGCGTTACGCTGCAGCGCGTTTTCATCATACCTTGGTACGTACCCTAGCTGCCATCATAGTCTCGTCTTGTTTTTACTTACCTTCTCCCACCTGTCCAGAAATGGGCATGAAGAATCCGTACCCGACTTTCACATATCTTGTGACGCGCTTGAAAGACCACTATCCAGACTTGATGTACCTGCACTTCACCGAGCCGCACATGGACGGGACCGATGACGCCCACACCCCATTTACCGAGGACGTCGGGTCCGCGAACGACTTCGTGCGCCGCGTATGGGCGCCGCGGCCATTTTTGAGCGCAGGAGGATATACGAGGGAGACCGCATTATATGTGACGCAGAAGTATGGGGACGTTATTGCGTTTGGACGGTATTTCATCTCGAATGTAAGTGTCATCTTCCGTCGATGGGAACAGGATGGTTTGACTGATCCTTGTGTTGCATGTTTGTAAGCCTGACCTCGTATACCGCCTCAGGGAAGGCCTGCCATGCAGTGGGTATAACCGGGACACGTTTTACACTCCTGAGTCTGGTCAGGGATACATCGACTACGCATCCACGCGCCCCTAATCAGATATCTTCGTCGGTATGATCAACGGTTCGGCGATCGACTTACGATCTTGGCCATGTCTAGTTCAAGCGTCTCCATTTCACTGTGGCCAAATGGAACGCAGCGCTTGTGATGCATGTGCATCGTTGAGATAGAAACTTGAAACTGATTGTCTTACCTTCTGACTTGGCCTACTCGTGTGTCCTTCATATCGATTTCGCGCTTCCTTATCCCGATGAACTCTTGCCTGGCTTCCTATGCTAACTAACAATGTTTCAGGTGGTCATACACTGACGATCGATCCGAGTTCATCGTCGGCGCCTACCGTATTCATCACGGTGGCATCGTGCCGATGCGCCTCGTTTGTTTTTCATGCTTCCAGATGCCATGATGTCGATGAAGGGGGTCCATCAATGACGTTGGACAGTTCTCCTTTGACATACAGTGCACTTGGGGCTTGCGATGTCTTGGCCTTGTTTCAAGACAGTACCAACCCAATTTGCTCTGCTGACACAATACCCGAGGTGAGAATTCCGTTTGCCGGTTTCGTGGTTCCCCTTGCGTACTTCCTCTTGCGTGTCCGTAATATATTTACGGACTCAGAAGCTGGGACCACATATTAAGGGACCTTCATACAACTAGTACTAACGCCCCAAGCACCCTCATTTGATGTCTACCCGGAATAACACCAACCCTGCGCCTTCTGAGCCTAAACTCTTTCAACCCATTACACTCGGGCACATCACGCTTTCGCACAGGGCAGTCTTGGCGCCTATGACCCGCTGCCGTGCGAGTGCAGACCACGTCTTGATGGACATGGCTGTCGAGTACTACACACAACGAGCAAGTACGCCCGGTACATTGCTCATCACTGAAGCATGTATCGTGCACCCGAAGGCAGGAGGTTTTGCGCACGCGCCGGGTATCTACAACGAGGAGCAGATCGCTGCATGGAAGAAGGTACGTTTGCATTCGACTGGACTTGTAAGGGATGCTGGACGTTGGACAGGTCGTCGATGCGGTACATGCCCGAGGCTCGTATATCGTTCTACAACTTTGGGGTGTTGGCCGCGCTGCTTCTCCGGAGTTGCTCGCTGCTGAAGGTGGATACGACCTTGTCGCCGCATCGCCGATCCCGTTCTCCAATTCTTCGAACATTCCTCGCGCTCTTACTATCCAGGAAATCAAGGAATATCCGGACATGTTCGCCTCAGCTGCACGCACCGCTATCTACAAAGCTGGGTTCGACGGAGCCGAGATCCACGGCGCGAACGGCTACCTATTGGACGAGTTTCTGCAGGATGTGACTAATACGCGGGAGGACGAGTACGGCGGAAGCGTTGAGAATCGCTGTCGGTTCACGCTTGAAGTTGTCGGTGCCGTTGCTGCGGCTGTAGGACAGGAGAGGACAGCAACGCGCTGCAGCCCGTTCTCACCCTACCTCGGTATGTCTTTTCTATTCATGTTTAGCCCTAACGTCACTGATCCAAAAAAATTCTCTTTGATAGAGATGGGAATGAAAGATCCCTACCCGACATTCACCCACCTCGTCACACGCCTGCGGGACCTCTATCCGAGCCTGATGTACTTGCACTTCATTGAACCGCGTATGGACGGCTCAGACGACGTCTTTGCTGCGATGACCCCGGAAATTGGGTCCGCTAACGACTTCGCTCGCCGTATCTGGGCACCACGGCCATTCGTGAGCGCAGGTGGATTCACGAGGGAGACAGCATTGCATGTCGCAGAGAAGTATGGTGATGTCATCGTCTTTGGGAGGCATTTCGTTTCAAATGTGAGTCGTTCTTCGTTTCGTCGAGGTGTTGTGCTGATCGCAAGGTCGATACGGCGGTTAGCCAGATCTGGTGAGGCGAGTAAAGGAGGGCTTGCCGTGCAATAAGTATGACCGCAAGACGTTCTATGCGCCTGAAACCCCGGTGGGATATATCGACTATCCATTTGTGCAAGCGTGAAGGTTGGGCAGTTTCTGGTGGGCGATGCCTCTAAGAAGTTGCAATAGTCTTGACACTTACCCATATATTTCAGCCGACATCGAATACATCCACTGCATGACCTGATTCCAAATGTCCTCATGCCTTGCTTAGTTGCCTGATTTTGAGACGGCCCAATCGGCTTTTGCAACGACGGACTTGACCGGAATTCCTACGAACTTTACAGGTACGGATTTCCTTTTTCGATGATCCGGGGAGCGCAGCGGCGCAATGACTCGACGGCACGATCGGTCGCCAGTCGAAATGGCCTGCTGTGATTGGCCACTTCTTCTCTTCCGTCGCGCGGGCTCCTTTCTAGGTTTCTATCTACCTTGGCCAAGAACTATCGACCATCCTAGACCTCGCAGCTGATTATGCGTGGTGTACGTGCTCTCCGTTGAAGTCCCGCCGCGCGGCTGCTGCATGGCGCCTCATGACCTCACGACCAGGTGGCGCAGAACCACGCCCCCCGCTGCGCTGCGCAATTGCCCACATGAGTAAACAACGTCATACTCGTCTGTCACTCATTACCTTCTTGGCGCAATATCTGGACTCATTCCGTGTCATTTTAGCAGCTAAACCGCACAGGTCACATTTTACAGTTCTTCTAGGCGTTTGGAGCCGGCCTCCGCGAGCGTCGCTTCATTTGTATTGCCTGCATTGCGGGCGGAAGGCTTGGGACACGCGACAGCTCTCATTTGTTAGGCTGCAGGATACTGCGAGCTTCCAAGCCGGCGGCATACCGCACGCAAGATCCTCCGCCCGATTTCTTCTCATCAACTCCGTCCGCCTCCACCCCCACAGTAACGTCCCTCCCCGCACACAAAAAATATAAAGCGGGTCGACAAATGCCAGGTCTAAGTCCTCAGTACCATTCGCTTCAGCTAACTCAACACAAACATGTCTTCTACCACCTCCAACCTTTTCGAGCCCATCACCGTGGGCAACGTCACCCTCTCGCACCGCGTCGCGCTCGCCCCGCTCACGCGCTGCCGCGCCAACGCCGCGCACGTTCACGGGCCTCTCGGCTTGGAGTACTACTCGCAGCGCGCGAGCACGCCGGGCACGATGCTCATCACCGAGGCGACGATCATCCACCCCAAGGCGGGCGGGTTCTCGCACGCGCCGGCCATCTATTCGGACGAGCAGATCGCTGCGTGGAAGAAGGTGCGTTTTGCTCCTGTCGTTGTGGTGTCGATGTGATGTGCGCGCTGACGGACGCCGGTGGAACAGATCGTCGACGCGGTGCACGCGAAGGGCTCCTTCATCGTCTTGCAGCTCTGGGCCCTCGGCCGCGCCGCGTACCCCGCCGTCCTCGAGGCGGAGGGCAACCCGTACGTCTCCGCGTCGCCCGTGAAGCTGTCCGACCGCGAGGAGACGCCGCGCGCGCTCAGTGTCGAGGAGATTCAGGAGTATGTCGGGCTCTTCGCGGCGGCCGCGAAGAACGCGGTGGAGGGCGCGGGGTTTGATGGTGTCGAGATTCATGGCGCGAACGGGTACCTCATCGATCAGTTTTTGCAGGATGTGTCGAACAAGCGGGAGGATGATTATGGCGGGAGCGTGGAGAAGCGGAGCAGGTTTGCGCTGGAGGTCGTTGAGGCCGTTACGAAGGCCATTGGACAGAACAGGACGGCTATGCGGTTCAGCCCGTTCCTTGAGTACCTCGGTGCGTTCCAGTCCTTGCCTTGGGCCCTCACCCATCTGTTTTCTTCCCTCAAAACTGAATTTTGGACGGACTTTGGCAGATATGGGCATGAAGAACCCCTACCCCACGTATACGTACCTCGTGCAGCAGCTCCGCGAGAAGTACCCCGACATGATGTACCTGCATTTCACCGAGCCGCGGATCGACGGACTGGAGGACAAGGCTCAGGGCGATGGCCCCGAGGTCGGGTCCGGGAACGACTTTGCGCGCAAGATCTGGGCGCCGCGGCCGTTCCTGAGCGCGGGCGGGTTCAATGCCCAGACGGCGAAGTTCGTCGCGGACAAGCATGGGGATATCATTGCGTTTGGGCGGCACTTCATCGCGAATGTGAGTCTTTTACAATGAGACATGGCACCCGAGTACTGACCGTGTGGTTTGGTTTCGGTAGCCCGATTTGCCGCGCCGGATCAAAGAGGACTTGAAGTTCAACAAGTATGATAGGGATACGTTTTATTCTGTTGAAGAGCCGAAGGGGTACATCGACTATCCCTTTGCGTAGGCAAATCCCTTGTGCTGATGGTCGGGTGCTTCCATAGACACCTTTCACTGCTTGTGTCTTCCTCTATCTTTTACGTTGAAATGCACTGTATCGCATGATTATGATTCACCCTACCTGTCGTCGATCCGTCATAGACCGAGTCAAGTATACTGAGAAAGTTGCCTGAGATGATATGCAGGCTGCAGATCAAGCACTCGTACCATCCGTTCAAAGTCATCGTCGGTAGTCGGGTTTCTAGTTCAAGTTGAGGAAACAACGACGAGCGCTTATTCTTCTATCAGTCAGGCGCGTTACGCACGATCACGCGTTCCGTGACATACCGCGTCAGCGTGACGTCGAGCATCTATCTGCCAGGCAATTGTCTCTGAGTCGCTCGAGTACTAGTCTCACCGACACTACACCTCTCTACCTTCATGCCATTCTCCTCCTGACCTTATCTCCTCCACAACAAACGAAACGATGTCAACCTACGACGAGCACCTCGCCTACATCGCGCGCGACCTCTCCGCGCTCTTCCCGGGCACCTCGACCTTCACCTCGCACTTCCTCACGCTCATCACGACCTGCCCCCCGCCCTTCATCCACGTGCACGACCCGCTCGCACCGCGCACGACCGCCGCGCTGCTCACGCACGCGCTGACCACGCTCTCCTCGTTCCCGCCGTCCGCCTTTCCCAACACAGACCCAGATAATGATGATACAGACTCACAGCAGCAGCAGCTGCCGCACATCGCCGCGGCGCACATCGACGCGGTGTCTTGCTTCACACCGCGCTTGTTCTTTGATACCGCGCTGAATGGGCTCGCGCGCTGGCGCCCGCGGTGGGAGGACGGCGCGCGGTGCTGGGGCGCGGAGGACGGCGCGGAGCGGTATAATGATGGTGTGGACGGGTTTATGCATGGCCTGCGGGCGTTGAGGACCGAGTTGGCGAGGCGGGAGATGCAGGCGGAGGAGGAGCGGGCGGAGGAGGAGGCGATGGGGAAAGGGAAGGGGAAGTCGCCGATGAAGCCGAGGGGTGGCGCGAGAGGGAGAGGGCGGGGGAGGGGTGGCGGTGTTAGGGCGCAGGAGAGGGATAGAGCGGTGCTCGAGAAGCATGAGAATGCGGTGAGGATGGTGCTGGTTGTCGAGCGTGCTGAGAGGCTGCGGGATACGCTGCCGGACCTGCTTGTCCCGCTCACACGGCTGGCTGAGCTGGTATGTCCCATGCATGTCCCTCGATGGTGTACTCATTGATTGCATTCTAGTCCCGAGTCGACATTACTACGATATTTCTTTCCCAGGTGAATTGGGACGACCTGAAGCCCGCGCTCGGCGCCTCCCCGGATCCATACCGCATGGTTATACCCCCACCCTCCAAACAAGGTCTGTATCCCCTGTTTCCTCAACTTGACCCCCCTACCAATAACAAGCACATCTATAGCAACCCTCGAAGCCATAATCGCCTCCTACCCCCCACCCGTCCCCGCCTCCTCGCATCTCCACCCCCTAACTTACCACCCCTCCCTCCAGCCACTCTACGCACACTTCCTCCAAACGCTCCAAAGCGTCTGCGCGCCCTTCGCACCGGACCCCGCCGAGCTCGCGTACATCGCCGCCGCGCGCTGGCCCGGCTTCATCAAGCCCGTCATCGACGCGCACCTCGCGGCCGCCGGCGACGATACTGGCTCTTCCGATGAGGGCGAGAGGGAGCGGGAGATCGAGCCGCCGCCGGAGGACGTGCGCATGCGCCTGATGCGCCGCTTCGCACCGAGCTTCGGCGCCGCGCTCGATGCGCTCTACCCGCGCCTCACAAACGCAGCCGCATGGGCGCGCGCGCAGGCTGCGCTCGAAGAGGTTCCGTTATTCGCGTCCGCACCGTCGTCGTCCTCGGTGGCGAAGGGCAAGGCGCGCGAGATGCCGGGCGACCGCGAGCGCGCGGCGGAGCAGGCGGCGGTCGCGGCGCTCCCGCGCATGGCGCGCTTCGTGCTGGTGGCGGCGTACCTCGCGAGCACGAACCCGCCAAAGACGGACGTGCGGATGTTTGCGCGCGGGAGGGATGATAGTAGGAAGAAGCGGAAGGGGGGCGGGACGCGCAAGCCGCGGGCGAAGGCGAGCGAGGGTGCGGCCAAGGTGCGTTTTATTTCTTCGCGCGAACTGAAATAGTGTAGCGGGAGGTGCTGATGTGGATTGCAGGTTGCACAGCGCCTGCTGGGCCCGGTGCCGTTCCCGCTCGACCGCCTGCTGGCGATCTTGGCAATCCTGCTGGAGGAGTATGACTTGGAGACCCGCCAGGTGGGCCCAGAGATGAGTCTGCCAGGGGAGTACACAGAGATGGAGGTCGGGCGCGTGCATGTGTATGGCACGGTGCGTCCCTCGTCCGCTTCCTGTCGGCCCTTACATTTAATTGCTGACCACGCACCCAGATCGTCGAGCTCGCATCGCTCCGGCTCCTGCAGCGCACGTCCCCGCCGGATAGGATTGACGGGCCCCCGACGTTCAAGTGCGGCGTGGGGTATGAGCTCGCGCTTGCGCTTGCTCGGGATCTGGGTGTGCCGATGCTGGATCTTATGTGGGAGGCGGTGTGAGTGCTAGCGCGCTGTGGGCGCTTGTATAGGGTGGCTGTATTGTGCGTGTTGTATTTGCTTGTTCGCTGGTTTTATTCAGGATTCTGCGGTCGCCTGTCAGTCGGTTTATGCTCGGGTCGTCATCTGCATCCGCCCTCGAGCGAAGACGACCTCCGTCGTACGTTTCGCGCGACTGCTCAACGGTTTTCTCATCCCTCCTGTGACGAATGAACAATCTTTCCTGATCATCCGGAACCCGCAGCTCTGGACCACTTTCGGATCCCAGGCTCACACCACGCCCATTAAATAATCCCATCGCCAAGTCACTAATAATAAGCAGGCACCGGGGTACCCATGGGTTACTGGGGAAAGAAGCCGCCGCCCGCATGGAATCATTCAAGCGTGAAGATTGTTTTTACGAACCGCCTTCCTGCCCCAACGGGTCTGCCAGAGCGTGTGCAACGCGCCTCGGCCAAGACCCATGGACCCACTTGGGCGTACTGGCGCCCCTACCGAAGCGCAGACACGCTCTGTGGATTTGCAATGCCTGGAGATATTATATATTGGAACTGGACAGGCGTGATTGCCGCCAGGACGGTGACCGCGACGGTCGGGGACCGAGCTCGAGACGCGTGTCTGCGTCCGAGTCGACGCGCGGCAAACATAAAACGCTGACACACGGGGCTCACGTCACGCGTCATGCAGCCCAAGTTGTCTGTCTGCCTTCCCAGTCGAGCACCAGCGGTCGCCCGCGTATATATACCCCGCCGCACCATGCGCGCCTCTCGACTCCCCTTCTCCCCCGAGTCTCCGTCCCTCGCGAGCCAGAGCCATGTCTTCCCGCGCAACACGCCTCATCGCGCTCTCCCTGTCCTTCGCGTTCGGCGTCATTGGAGGCTCCGTCGGGCTCAATGGCCTGATTAAGTGCGTGGTTGTTCTTTGCGCCCGCTTTGATTTGTGGGGTGCAGGCGAGGAGCGGCGGATGCTGACTGAGCATTTGGCGGCAGGGGTAACCAGTCCAAGTCGCACCTCAGGCGCATCGTGCCCCCCGGCGTTACCGTGGACATCAACACCAATGGTACGCATGCATCTCCATCTCCATCGCGCCGTCTAACGCCCGTCCCGCCGATCTGCAGATGTATTTAGGTCGGGCGTCGTCGTGACCACCATCGGCGCGCTCATCGCCGTGCTCTCGCTCATCGCGCTCCTCGCGACGTTCGCCGCGCCGACGCGCCTCGCCCGCCCGCAGGGCTTCTTCCTCGCGTTCTGCGCGCTCTGGCTCTTCGCGACGATCATCCCCTTCGACGTGTTCTTCGCGAACAACTCGGCGAAGGTCAAGGCGTTCCTGAATGGCGTGCAGCTCCCCCCGCAGGCCGTCCAGGCCGTGCAGGGCCAGCTCGGCGTGTCGTCGCGCTACAAGGACATGCACTACCGTGAGTCGCGTCTCTTTGTCTTGGGTCTTGGCTTCGGGCCCGTGGGCATGGAATGCAGATGCGGATGCGGGGTGCTGCCCCATGGGGCCCCGCACCCCACACGGCCCCGGGTTCCCAGCTTCTAGTGCCATGCTCCGGCGATGGCGATGACGTGACGCGATCTGACCATCTGGCTCGCGGGACTGTGATTTCTGCCGGTCGACGTGCACGCTGACAGACAATGACACGCCGGACACTGACACCCACGCCGACAGTGCGCCTCGTGGCGATCATCCCCTGGTTCACGATCCTCTTCGCCGCCATCGCCGCCGGCGTGCTCCTCGCGGCGCCGCGCGAGCCCGCAGCTGCAGGCGTGTACGCGGCCGAGGCCCCAGCGCCGTCCGTCGCGATGTCCGAGAAGGAGAAGGAGGCCACGCAGGCGGACACGAAGGACGTCAAGGATGGCGCGGAGGCGGATGTCAAGAACGTCTGAGCGCGCGCAAGATCCAGCTCCATTCCCCATTCTTCATTCTCCATTTTTCTAGTTCATGTCTACGTCTGCATCTGCATCTCCATTCGCATTTCTCGGGTCTCGGGTCTCGGCGCTATTGTGTCAGCGGTCGGCGTGTGGCGTTTGGCGTTTGGCAGTTGGGCGCAATTGCTGGTTCGGTGTCATGGTCCGAGTGAGACACGAGGTGCCGGGTACGAGTGAGAGGAGAGGCTGACGAGAGAGGATTGGTTGGGTGGGGGCGGTGGGTGGGCTGGGATGACCGCTTACGACTCCGAGGCTCGGGATGATTCAGATGCACATGAATATCAATACGTATACCAGAATCCACGCGCTACACCTATAGTTACGAGTTACTGTACCGTCACGACTCGAAATTGATATCGATATCCGTATTTTGTATTCCCGTATTTCGTACTCCGTATTCCGTACTCCCTCTAGCTTCCACGCTCTATGTTCCACGATCCTGATTCGATTTCACGCGGTACGCGGTACACGATTATACCTACGTAGCTGTAGTTTGTACTTCTAAATCCCTAATGATTGGTCACTGGTCCGTTACAGTCGACGTCCCGGTTTCGAATTCTCGAGCGCCGCCAGTAAATAGTCGGATCCGAGTCTCCGAGTCGCGAGGAGCGAATATAGAATTCTTTCAGATTCTGTGAGAGCTGGCGCGAATCTCTCGACGAAGCGCCGTCCAGGATGACGCGATGCACATGCCCGTGGCGCCTGCAGATGAGCCGCGCCCGGAAGTGCAAGTTCGAGTCCGAGTTCAGCCAATTACGCCGGCCTGCCATGGCCAGTAACACGCGCACGCGCACACGCATACGCTGACAGGTAGACCCAGAAACAATGACAGTCACAGTGATGCGCCTGAGAACATTGATAGACATCGGAGAACAGAGTTTACAGTTACGCGGAGAAACACATGCCTGCGCATCTACACGCGCACCCGAGGAACCTAGGTTTCTTCAAGAACGAGGATGGACAAGCGCTTGTCGTATATGGACGCCGAACGCCTGTCACCTGACGCCGAAGCGGCGGCCAGGTTGGCGACTGTCGCCTCGAGGACGCGAGGGCGGTCTGCTGACCTGCGCTAGTCTCGGGATGGGGCCTGCAGATAATGCAATTTTGTGACATGAGGCGTAAGGATAGGGGCGGTTGGCGATGGTGGTTTAGGCTGTTTGGGCCGCACGGTCCGTGGAGGGACAATGGCTCGAGGATGAGGTGTATGGCGTGAGAATGTGGATGAACAGCATGGCGGGGAGGTCAGCAGACGAGTATTGTGCCAGAAGCCGATGTTGACGCCGGGTACGGGTGAGAGGAAGCAAGATACCGGCTAGAGGATGATATCGGCTGTAAAACATCGAGGAGATGCGCGCGGAAATCATGCAGATAGTTTAAGGCGTGGTAGTGAGGAAGACCTGCAAGCGAAGTAGGAGGGTCAGCGGACGAGTAGGATACCGAGATGGAGGAGACGAATCGCCGGCTGGAGGCCAATAATAGCTGTATAAGGACGCGAAGCTATTAGTAGTGAGGAACACTTGCGAGCGAAGCTAGGCGTCAGCTAGCAGATGAAAGCGGCACCGGGATGAAGGCAATTCGCCGGCTGACTGTTAACAACAGCTGTAAGGCTTCAAGGAAATGTGCTCGGGTTTGATGCGGCTTTGGAAGAGAGCTCGAGACACGGCGACAAGGACCGCTTGAGAACGAAGAGTCAGCGGACGAGTAGGATATCGGGATGGACGAGACGAATCGCCGGTCTAGAGGCCAATAACAGCTGTCAGAGCTTCAAAGCTATCTACTCGGGATGGATGCGGATTTAGGAAAGACGCTAAGACGTGGTGGAGAAAACCTGAGCTGAGTCGGAAGATTAGCAGACGACCAATGAGCATCGGGTAAGAGTATGCGGGTCGCCGGTTTCTAGGTCAATAACACCTGTGAGACTTTGGGAAAATGCGCATGGAAGTGACACAAGATCGGAGAACGAGGAGGCGCTGAAAGAAGACGACGAAGGTCACCAGACAGACTGCTAAGTGGTGGATGCGGGATGGCAAGAGACGCAGGTGGCCGCCAATAGCTGCATAGCGGTCATCATCGACATGGCGCTGTGATTGGCCGCCGAGGTGTAGCACAAAGGACGCTGGCTCGTTGGCACATGTTAGCCAGTATCACCGGTGGATCGTGGTCGACTGTACTGTATGCCGGCGTGGGATTGCTGCATTGCCCGAAGGAAGTCAGGTTGAGTGTGTGTCACGCAACACGAGTCCCCGACGAGAGAAGCATACCAACTGGTCAGAATACACTGTATCACCGGCCCACATCTCCAGGAAGCACCGATTTACCGTAGAAGCCATAGGGTGTCCGAATCGTACGCGCAATTGTATGTCGAGTATTGCACCCGGTCGAGTCAGGCGCACTGGTGAGCTAGCAGCTGGGCGATGGGCAACAAGGAAAGGTAGGGTGTAGGACCCAGGGCACGAGGCAAAGGGCACGTCCACTCCAGTCATGGTGCACCGCGGGGGTATTCAGATCGCCAAAATGAAACGGACACTGTTCCCGTGAGTGGCTATCGGCGATGGTACGATCTTGCGCGTGGATGTATCCTGGTATTTCCGGGCGTCAACAGTGTAGAAGCTGCCGGAGAGGCCTACATAGCGTATGTCGACCCTCGAAGGAGATGTAGAATGAGGCGACGCGGCTACAGCAGACGTAGGTAAGCGGTTGAGCGACGGTGACTAGGGTGCTGTAGCAGCGAAAACTGGGAAACCTCGGAGGTCGGTGGGAAGGGTCGTACAATATCGTCCGTAAGCGCAGCCGTCCGTCCCGCTCAGCTACAAGTCGCGAGCGGCTGGGCGGAGGGCCATAGGGTAGGGCAGATAAGGCGCGGGGTACAGGGGACGCCCACGGCCATCTGCGTTTTACTACAGTAGCATTCGGGGGCTTCCTCGGGCTGTATCGACTCGGGCTGTATCGAAGGATGGCGATGGGCGATAGGACGATCTTCCGAGCAGATACAATTGACGGGCCTGGGACTTCGGACGGTGAATGTTTTCCGAACACGAAGGTGAGGCCTACACACCGTATAAAGACCTTGGTGGAGATGTAGAACGAGGCTGGGAAGTTTATGGCTGAGTAAGGTGGCTGGGCGCTAGGTGGCGTAACAGCGACGACTGAGAGGCGTACGAGGCTGAGGTAGATGGTTGGGTCATACAGTGGAGATCATACGCAAGTGGAGCTTCCGTGTCCTGCTCAGCTACAGCTGACAAGCGGCTGGGCAGGGACACGAGGAAGCGCAGATAGAGCACGAGGTGCAGGCCCCATGCGCGGCTAGCCTTGGTGGATTAAGGGGGTGTTCTGCATTCCAGATGGAGACGGATATTCGGGCAGTATTCGAGGGTGGCTGTGGGCGATGGCATGATCTTGTGCGGGGATGAAGTGGGCGAGCCTAGAATATCTGGACGGCGGCAGCAGAGAAGGTTGATATTTTCCGAACGACAGGATGGGGCCTCCATATCGCATGTGGACCCACAATGAAAGGAGATGCAGGAGGGGGCAATGCGTTTACAGCAGATGGAAGTGAGATGTTTGGGGCGGAATGACAGTTGGACGGTGAAGAGCCTACGGGGTAGATGGGTGGGTCGCACAGTATCAAAGGCCGCGCAGGCGTAAGTAGCTGTCCGCTATATTATTGATGAGGTGAAAAAAACGTGACGTGTACCGTTTCCTTGGACACGTTAGCATTGATTGTAATACTATATTCGGACAGTTACTAGTCATGTCGCGACACTCTCGCCTTCGAATCCATTCGTCAGGAAATCAGTCTTGCTATGAGCAGGTATGCTCATACCGAGCCCTTTTTGACTGCACGTTTCCTATCTTTTCAGGTCGTTCAGCACTTTCCCATCCAACAATAGGCCGTCTTCCGAGCGAGAAGGTCGCCCTAGGCCTTGCAATTAGCCTGCTCTACAGACGTTCGTCCGAGTCTTACCGTGGTCTCCGTTGCTGACCTCGATGAGGGAGACAATTATTTCTTCCTAGGGTCGTATCGTGCATCGTTTCATCTGTCTGGCCTTTCTGCTTTCCAACCAGCTAACTTTCCGATTCGGATCGTAAACGCGTACGTTGGAATTTTGGAATTTTGGACTCTTGGGATTCCTGGATTCCTGGAATTTCGGAGTTGGGATCCCGGAATCTTGGCGGGCGGCTTGGAGTCTTGGAATCTCGGGTGTCTCGAATCCTGGAATCCTAAAAGTGTCAGTTGAGTGTCCTACCAGGTCATCATATGTGTTACAACTAGAGTGGACCGTACGATCAAAGAAGTGGCGCGACATGTCGCTGGGCAGGCTTCGGATCTGTCAAGTTTTTCGATGTTTCAGAGCTTCAGCTTCGGCTTGTTCATTCCTTTGAGCCTCAAGCTCCAAGGTTTGCGTACGACCCGCAGCTCGTTGGGACGCTATACAATGCTCTCCAATAATGAAAAACTACTGATCTTCAATGCAGTTTATGCGGCGCTTACTGACGGAGGTTCTAGCAAAAGCGATGCTCAGCGCCGCCATAAGTATGCATGACGCGCCCACAATTCGTTCGACGTTGTGGTGTTGCTGAGGGATTGGACAGGCCCCTCTGCTGATCACTTCTTGGAATTGCCAAAGTCCTACACGCGTGCTGGATCTCCCTGTCGATGTCCCACTGGGGGTCTCGATCATCAACGTTCAACAGCTGTGGTATCGCTAACTGTATCTTGAAGCTTCCATTCCAAGTTGGCAGATTCTGCGGGAATGTCCTGTAACCCCACGCTTTGGTCCTATCTATAGGAAAACGGTACGCAAATAATTCGTCGAACCCGATTAGTATTACTCAGCGCCGTAGGTCAGTGGTGGGCTTTGTTTTGCAGATTATGATTGGTCCAAACGCTCGATCAAATTTGTCGGGATCGTGCATGTCAAAATTCCACAAGTACCTCCACGAAGCTGACAGTTTGAAAATCGGAAAACTCCGCTACACGCGATTGTTCCCATAGATAGCTGAGATGGAAACTACATCTCCCGCTACAGTATGTACGCCTTTAAGCCACGATCGATAAATCTTTATGCTGAGATGCACTGGCTAGATCTGCGGTACTTGTCTAGCGTCAACCTGCCGACCACCTATACGCCTTACAATATAATTCCAGCCCTACTGTACAGTGAGACTTGGTACAATGACACCTGACGTCATCTTTATTACCACCGATCACACAACACAATGCAGCTGTACAACTGTTGCGATCCTTGTACCACCAGTTGTACCGCTGCACTTGACTTCATGCGCGTCGAGGTTCGTTTGGAATAGCAAGCAGACTACTGAACGCCGCAGATACCCGTATTACCAGTTCGATATTATGGGAAAAGGTTATCGCGTGCAATACTTCGCAGCCTTCCAGATCTTGGTATAAAACCGAAGACGCCTGGCATAAATAAGACAGGATTCCCTGCTCTCCTCCACACAAGAACGAGCTCTAGGGACGCATTGTCAGTGGGTATCATTGACACCTGCCGCCCTTTACGCTTGTCCTTCAAAATGGTCTCCGCCTCGCAAACATTGGTCTTCGTTCCCAGGTATCTCCGCATAGCTCTCTCAAGTCTGTATGTTGAGCTTGCACACTGACTGCCTCGCATCTATAACCTGCCTGTCCACCTCAGCGCATTTGGTGTCAAAAATGCAGCAAAACACCTCGGGAGCTTCTTCGATGGCGTCGAACAACGGACGAACGATGCTCAAGTGCATGAGCAGACCACGTGGTACAAGACACGCCTTCGCAATGTCGAGATGCTGGCGCACTCCGTGGAGTGGCGGGGCGGCGAGGTGCAGAGTGGCGCACGCGAGATTCTGCGCGATTGTCAAATGAGTTGCCTGATAGGTAAATTGCCATTAAGACGCACTTTGTCAGACTAATCGTCATATTGGATACTGAATGAACGTGTCGTACAGATTTGGAGAACGCCAAAAACAAGCTTCTTGCGCGGCTCAACGCCGTCCGCAGACGGACAGCATCGTCGGGTACAGCCCAAGATGGGCCGACGAACTTGACTAGAACATGCCCATCGTCGACTTTGGCCTCACGGTCCCCGCAGAGCACACACCCGCCTCATGCGACAGTGCCGCAGAAGAACGCCAGAGCCAAGTCCGTCAATGCACACACAGTGCAGCCTCATCGCTATGCGAGGGCGTACCAGAGCTGCGACGGTTATACGTGCTCGCCAGCGGCGACGCGCCCGCAGCAGAGTGGATTCAAACAGGGGACGGAGGGTGCGCTGAGCGTGCTCGTCGAGCTGCTGGATATCGCGTGCGCTGCGGCGAAGCTCAGCTCGGGACAAGCTTAGGGATGAGGAGTAAAATTGCGTTACAAATGGCAAAGTTTCTCTGCCTTGATTTCGTTCGTTCAGAAGCTCTATATATGGTTCGGAATATGCATTCATTCTCGTAGATACGAAACTCACGCTCACCGTGTCAATGTACCATACACGATTCGCAAGCTGTTGCGTTTTCGGTGTTCGGATTAATTGGGTGCAGTGCATGAGCTTTGGTCGAGTGCAAAGAGTAAGCGATCAAGAGAATTTAAGAACATGAGCTTACACAGATGGGTAGTCGATGTAGCCCTTTGGCTCTTCAGCCTACGCCCTCCACTGCATTCTTGGCCGCGGTGGCGAAGAATCCGACATACTCCTGGATCTCCTCGATGCTGAGCGCACGCGGGGTCTCTGCATGGTCGGAGAGCTTGGACAGGCGATGCAGAAACGTACGGATTGCCTTCTGCCGCGAGGAGGTTGGGCGATGCAGCCCAGCCGAGAGCCCATAATTTCAGGACAATAAAGGAGCCCTTCGCATGCACTGCATCGACGATCTATGCAGAACCTCGCGTCATCAGTACATCCGTATTGCCAGATAGCGACATAAAAGTTGCACCTTCTTCCACGCGTCAACCTGCTCCTCCGGATAAATCCCCGGCGCGTGCGCGTACCCGCCTGCTTTGGGGTGGACAATTGTCGCTTCAGTGATGAGCAGCGTGCCGGGCGTGCTCGCGCACTGCGCGTAGTACTCCACGCTGTGGTCCCCGTAGATGTGGACGGTGTTGATACGGCAGCGGGTGAGCGGCGCAAGCGCGACGCGGTGGGATGGCGTAAAAGTTCCCACTGTGATGGGCTTGAAGAGGTTGGATGTGGCGCCGCAGCGATGGGTATATTCATCCGAAAGAAAAAGAGGGCTGATGAATGGTGGAAAGTCGAGGATATGTTGAGAGGGACGCTGGTTTGAAGTTGCGCGATGGAGAGGGTGCGGATCATTGTGCTTACACTTGCCTGCCATGTTGCGCGTGTGCGGCACGCGCGCGATGTCATCGCGCTGCACGCCAGTGGTCAGTTCGACAAGCGCTGCAAAATCTGCTCATTTCAGTACTTGTGTCGGAAATTTTGAAACAGCCTTATCATAGATGATAATGCTATTTTGAGAATCCTCCATTATCATAGAAGAGTCGCTAATGATAATGACGCGTG
>NSJX01000170.1:5194-21848 GCA_002286715.1 Dentipellis sp. KUC8613
ATTCTGATTCATCTATGAATCAGTTCTAATAATGGGGTGAGCCACTAAAACTCGAAGAACTTCAAAATCTCAAGTTCGGGAAGTTGGTTCCCACGGATTTCAGCCACATTGGTTCAAGACACTTCTCTTTTATTTTGTGTACAGCTCAATTCGTCCTCTATCAATCTGAAATTTTGACCACACGTACAAAATTAGTATATACACCTGTCATAAAAATTTGAAGACAATCGCATCTCTACATCGCTCGGAAATCAGAAGTCGCGCCATGCTTTAGAGGGTCAGATTGGAAGATGTACCATTGTCGATGCAAGAGGCATTGAACTTGTTTGAAAATATCTCCAGGGACGTTTCATGTACTATCGTGGCTCCAACAATTTAGTTGAGATTTTAGACAATTTATTTGATTTTCAAAGAGCCTGTCTGCGCGAACGCTGAGTTGAGGAGCCATGTGCGGGAATTGCCGAGAGTCTTTGTGGCTCTGGCGACGAGCTCATCACTCGACTCTCGTCGTCATCCCCGCCGCCATCGCCATCCTGCACTCCCACCTGCACTCGCATCCACACTCGCGCCACATGAATTCCGCAAAGAACTGCGCTTACAAACCAAGATGGAGGCATGTAGGAGGGGTTCGAGGGGCAGAGCAACGCGAGGTCGCAACAGGTAAGTTTTTTTTCTTGTCTCTGCTGTTGTGCCCCACCCCGCTCCTGTCGCCTGCCGCTCTCGCTCTAGCCCCCGCCACCCCCGCTCGCGACCGTCGCCTCGCCTCGCCCGCCTTAGCAACGGGCGTAGGGCGTGCGCCCCACCCCACCGAAGAGCCTCGCGCCCTCGCGACGGCGCCTTGCGCCCCGCCGACGTCACACGCGCCTTGCGCCCCGCCGACGTCACACGCGCCTTCGCAGCGTCGTACCCCCCTCGCGGCGTCGTTCGCCTTCGCGACGAAGCCCCACACCCTCGCGCCGCCCCCACCCTGTGCCACCGCCACCCGCCCTGGGCCGTCATCACGCCCCCTTCGCGACCCCGTTTCGCGCCGTCGCGCACTGCCATCATGCGCCGTGTCGCGCTGCAGTCATGTGCCTTCGTGCACCGCCGTCACCCGCTCTCTCGCGCCCTTGCGGCGTCGTACCCCCCCTCACGGCGTCGTTCGCCTTCACGACGACGCCCCACACCCTCGTGTTGCCGCCTCACGCTCCCGCCACCCGCCCTGGGCCATCATTCACACCCCCTTTGCGCCGCTGTCACCCGCTCGCTCACCCCGTTGTCACCCGCCCTCGCTCGCCATCGACACCCCGCCACGCTCCTCGCGCGGTCGTGCCGTCTGCGCCTTGCCGCGCCCTCAATGCCCCGCCGCGCCATCTCACACCCCGCCGCGCCCTCTGCGCCCCGCTGCCCCGCTGCCACGTGCCAGTCCATGGCGCTCGTCGCGCCCCTGCCCTCGCCTCCCATCACATTCGCCCCCCTCGTCGCGCACACGGCCGACACACGCCGCCCCACGACCAGTGCAGACCAGAGCACCCACGGCCCCACACCCGCGCCCTTGCCTCCGCCCCCTGTCACGTTCGCCGTCACGTCCGCTGCCCCCGTTCAAAACGCGCCAACACACGCCGCCTCGCGCGGGCTCTGTGCGTGCCACCTCGCACACACTCTATGCCAGCGCCAGCGCGCCCACACCCCTGCACGCGCTGTGCCCGTTCCCATATCCCTCCAAATGGTACCCAGATGGATGGGAGAGGCGGAATGACAGGGAATAGGTAACTTTCTCTTACCTTCTTTTTCTTTTTCTTTTTCTTTTTCTTTTTCTTTTCCTTCGTTCCTTCCCCATCTCGCTCACCATCGCCTCGTTCGCCCTCATTCGCCCTTGTTTGCCCTCGCCTCATTCGCCGCTCTCTCGCACGCCCCGCGCCACCGTCTTCGTGCCACGCCAAACACTCTTCGTGGGCCCTGTCTCGCTCGGTGTGCCATGCCGCGCATTCTCAGCTGCACCACGCCTTCTTCGCGCCCCATAGGGCCGTCTCCTGCCCTGTCTCACCTTCTGCATGCGTTCTGCACATTCTCAGCCGCGCTGCTCCCTCTGCGCGCCCCGTCTCGCCATCTGCGCGCCGTGCCTCGCATTCTCAATCGCGCAACGCCCTCTTCAAGCTCCGTGGGGCCATCTCGTGCCCTGAGGCGCTTTTTGCGAGCCACACCGCGCCCTCTTTGCGCCTCATCAGGCCGTCTCATGCCCCGCACCGCCATCTGCCTGCCCCGCTCTACCGTCTCGCTCATCCCGCCGTCTCGTTCACCCTACCGACGCCCGAACGACGCGCCCTGCGCCCTAGCAACAATGTCTCGGGCCTCTGGTGTCCCACCGACGTGCCCCGCGCCCCACCAATGTACCCGGTGCCCCGCCGATGTCACACGCGTGCGCCGTCTCGTGCCGAGCACCCTCTTTGCACTGTCGCGCCCCTCTTGCCCCTCTCACACGTGGGACCCCTCCCACCGGTGTCGATTCGTGGCTGGTGGCCCCGCCCCGCCCTCGCGCTGCCACCACAAACATGCACGCCGCCATCTCGTGCTCCTACGAGGGCTCGCATGTCGCCGCCACCTCTGGCTTCGCGCGCCCCACGACCGCCGTCTTGCACCTTGTGGCGCCGTCTGGCGCCCCGGGCGCGAAGGCTCCTTCCCCCGTTCAGCGCTCGCACGCCCTCGTGCCGCGGCCACGAGTGGCCACGCAGTTGTCTCGCGCACCAACGGCGCCGTCTCGTGGCCCTGCTCACCTCATCACGTCCCCGCGCACCGTCCGCCGCCCCTGCTCGCTGTCTGCCGCCAGCCTGCGCCTTCTCGCATCCCCACACCGTCTGCGCGCCGCCTCTGCCATCTTTGCGTCGCGCCGCACCCCTGAGGCCCTCGCTCGTCCTTGCGCCATTCCCACATCGCCACCGCGAGCGCGTGTGCCGCCGTTACCACACGCGACGGGCCCCCCACCGTGCGCCAGCACGACGATCTTGCACACGCAGGCGTGCACCGCCCTCTTGCGCGCCGGCGTCCCTCACTCGCCCCCGCCCCGCCCCCACCTAATCCAATTGAGCGTGTGCGCGGCCACCACCGCACGCGATGCCCCCGACACACTTTTCTCACTCCCACTCTGGCCCAGGACGGCAATTTTGCCCTCGTGCGCCGCCGTTTTACGCACGTAAGCCTGCGTTTGCGTCTCGCGTGACTGCCGCCCCCGCTGCCCCACCCCGCCTCGCCGTCGTCGTGTCGTGTCATGCCGTCGCGTGGCGCGACGCGCTCTCAACACCTCACCCCGCCCTCTTCGCGCCCCGCACCACCGTCTGCACGCCCTGCCGCTGCGTTGCCACGCCACGCCGTCTCAGCTGTGCCACGCCCATGTCGCGCCCCACCCCTCCGTGTCGTGCCCCACCCCGCCCTCTGCGCGCCCGGTCCCGCCCTCTTCGCACTGCACCGCGCCTTCTCAGACGCACCGCGCGGTCGTCGCGCCCCACTCCGCCGTCCCGCGCTCCGCACGCCCTGTCCCGCCCTCTGCGCGCCACACCGGCCGTCTTCGCGTCCCATGGGGCCGTCTCGCGCCCCACCCATTCCCGCCGTCTCACACCCCGCCGCGCCGTATTCGCACCCCGCCATGCTGTTTTTGCGCCAACATCTTGCACGGCCTCTCCCTGCCTCACGTGCCCTAGCAACGGCGCGGAATGCATACACAGTCTCGCAACGAGATCCTCCTATAGTTTGGTCTTTCAACTTGGTGAGGTCTTTCTTTCTCTACCTCTTCCTTGATTGAATTGGATACAGACCAGATGCAGTGTTCTACACTATACTGGTGTGTTATCCCTTTTACTATGACCTTCTCACAGACTCCATGTCTGTAGGAGATCATAATACTACTGTTATCTTTATTTAGAGGGTTGATTCATCAGAGCAGAGTAAATAGCATGTATGCTAGTAGTCTTGACAGGGATTAATTAGATAATTTTACTATTGAGATTTACATCAGCAATAATATCTTCCATACTCCAATGTGTAGCATTAAGTTAATGTCTTTACTATGAAAGAAATGCTCATTCACACAAGCCACTTTGCAAAACATGCAAGGCTGGCTGTTCAGAACAACTGAATAATCACATAAAATCAGAAGGTTTCAAGAGAAATCACATGGATTCAGACAAAATTATACAGAATTGGATAAAATCAAATGTAGTTGAATTAGGTGAGATCAAATCTGATCAAATCATCAAGAATGGAACTGTGTGCAGGTTTATAGAGCATGTATGAAAAATCTTGAAAGATGACAAAACATGATGAATCAGACCCTGCCGCTTGCCGGCCCACTCCTCACTAGTATCTATATGTGAGTTTTCCTCACAAGGAACTCGAGACCTCATTAGTTGTATGTCATCATCTGTGCAAGAAGCCATCCTGCAATTCTCAAGTAGTGTTCTGAATTTTGCATCCTCTTCGCTTTGTGTCTTTTGTCTCATGTTTTGTTTCAGCAACACCACTACTGTTGCTTGATGCCAAAGAGCTTTTCCTATGCTTTGCTTTTGAACTTTTACTGATCCAGTTGTGTGGAGTATGCTTTTGACCTCATGACTGTATAGGGCTGGTCCAACTCTAGATATGGGTGGAAGCTGACCAAAGTCTCCAGCGTATATCATATTTTTTCCAGCAAATGCTGCTTCATCTATTCTGAGGGCTAAGTTCATTTGAGAGCTTATAGAGTACAACTAGTGAGGAGTGGGCCGGCAAGCGGCAGGTTCTGATTCATCTCAGGGTCTTCTTACAAGATTCTTAAAAATTGTCCTAGCAATTCACAACACTTCTTAATGACACCTTGAAAACTGTGAGTAAGGTTGCATTCAAGCAAAATACTCTCTGCAAAATAAATATTCTCAAATTGAGAAACACATGTAAATGTTAAGCTAGTGTATGCATTGTTGGGCTCAAAATCCACAGGTTAAAGAAATTGTCATCTCCCGTGATATAAATCCAAATGTGCTATACCACCCAGACAAAATGAGAATATGTTGATATAATAGGGCACAATATGGCTATCAACTTTCAGATTGATTGAGCATATATTAGACTGTAGAAAACAAACATGAATCAGTATACAATGACCTCAGCAGTTATAGATTATTTCAGGCTGGATTATTTGAATTATTTTTATGGGCTGAGAATCAATCAAGCAAACAACATCCGATCCATTTCATTAATTCTTTCATTAGAATACAAAAATTCCTACCACAATTAGTAAACCCCAAAACACTGAGTAGATGTTGCAGGCAGAGAGGGCAACAAGAAAGGCACTGACTCAAGTCTGCAGGCAGGGGCATGACCAGGCAGAAGATACAGAAGTTCATGCACAAGAAGGATGCTATGTTGCTGGACAGCAACGCTCGGGCACACAGCACAATTGTTGGAGCACCAGATGCCATTGCTAGAGCACCAGAGGGTGTCGCTAGGGTGCAGGGCGTCGGTGGAAGGCGAACCGGCACGGCGCGGCGTGCACACGGCAGGACGCGGCGCGAGAAGACAGGGCAAGATGCGAGACGGCCCCATGAGGCGGTAACAGGGCGCGGCGGGCCTTGCACAGGGCACAGCGCGGCTGAGAGCGCTCGGTGCGGCGCGAAAACGGCGGGGTGTAGTGTGAGACCACAGGGCGGGGCGCGCAGACGGGGCGACGGGGCACGAGACGGCGGGGTGGGGCGATGACGGGGCGGGGCGCGAGACGGGGCGCGAAGACGGCGCAATGCGGCGTTGAGACAGAGGTGGGGTGCACAGACGGCGCGGCGGGTTGTTGAGGGGACGAGGTGGGGCATTGAGAGCGGAGCGCGCAGACGACGGCGCCGGGCACAAGACGGCCCCATGGGGCTCGAAGACGGCGCGGCGGGCACGCAGACGGCGGAACGGGGCGCTCGGCGGCGAGACGGGGCGCGGACGGCGCGGCGGGGCATGCAGATGGCGGCGCAGGGCGCGGGAAGGCCCCATTGGGCGCGAAGAGGGCGCGGCAGGGTGCAGTCCGCGCGGCGTAGCGGAAGAGGGCGCGGCGTGGCACGACACGACACGATGACGGCCAGGCGGGGCGCGAGATGGCACACGGGCCGCGAAAAGTGCGGAACGGGGGCTGAGAGCGCGCGGCGCCATGCGACACGGCGTGCAGACGGCGGGGCGGGGCGCGTGGAGTTAGCGGCGCGGCGCGATGGGGTGCGACGGCGCGGGGCGTCTGACGATGAGAGCGCCACGGGGCACCATAGGTGCATGATGGGGCGCGGAACGGCGGCGTGAGGGCGGGTAGCAGCGACGCGAGGCCAGGAGAAGGCGTGCGGGGGCGGGAGATGGGGCGGGCGGGCGCTAGATGGGGCGAGCGGGCGCTACATGAGGCGAGCGGACGCGGGAGACGGCGCGGGCGGACGTGACACGGCACGGGCGGGCGGGACACGGCGCGGGCAGGGGCAGGAAATGGCGCGCGGGGGGGAAGGCGTAGGTGGGCGTGATGCGATGACGCAGGGCCACGAGACGGCACGCGGGGGGGCGGGAGATGGGGCGGGAGGGCGGGAGGCGGCGGGCGGCGGGCCAGAAGGCGGGAGGGTGCGCTTGAAGGCGCGCGGGTGCGCGAGAAGGCACGGGCGGGGGGGAGATGGGACGTGCACAGGAGGCGGCGCGAGCAGGCGTGATGCGGCGACGCCGGGCCATGAGACGGCGCCGTTGGGGCGCGAGAGGACTGCGTGGGCGCTCGTGGCGGCAGCACGAGCGCGTGCGAGCGCGGAACGGGGCCAGGAGCCCGCCAGGCCTGAAGGTGATGCTGCAGGGCGCCGATCGTGAGGCACCAAGCCATGGCTGGCAGCGACACACGAGCCCTCGCAGGGGCGCGAGACGGCGGCGTGCGTGTTTGTGGTGGCAGGGCGAGGGCGGGGCGGGGCCACCAGCCACGAATCGACACCGCTGAGGCGCGAGAGGGTGCGCGAGGCCTGCACAAAACAGGTGCGATGATGGTAGGAGGGGAGCGACGCGCGAGAGGGGCGAGAGGGGCGAGAGGGGCGCGACAGCACAAAGAGGGCGGTCGGCACGAGACGGTGCAGCGAGGCGCAAGACGACGACGTGGTGCGAAGGCGGCGGAGCGGGGCCCAAGACGGCCTCAATGGGTGCGAATATGGCGCAACGGGGGTTGAGAGGCACGGGGCGGGGCGACAGGGTGCGAGACGGTGCGTCGCACTGCACAGACGTTGAAACGGCGGCTGTGGGGCTTGAGCTTGAGACGGCACGAGGGGAGCACAAGGGGGGCACAGGCGCGAGACGGCGCCATTGGAGTCGACACAGCGGTACCGTGGTGGGGGTCGACACAGGCAGCGCGAGACTGTCGTGCGAGTGCGTTGTAACGCAGTACTCGACTTGTCCGTCACGCGTCACGCGTCACTGCCTACTAGAGACTCGGTCACCGACTCACCAGTCTACATAATCCGTACGACACATTTACGGCTGCCGGCTGAGTTCGTTCAGAGTTCGTTTCAGCCGGGCAAGCCGATAAACATTTGAGCATTCCTGCTCATCAAATTTTTCGTTTGCTCTGAGGTTTGAGGTAGTGATGCATTATGATCGTCCAACAGTACACGAATATATTCATACATCGAGGTAATTTACTGAGTGCCCAACGAGTGTCTCGACCAGTCGACGAACGGCGCACGGCAAATGCCGACGCCCGTTTCCAGTTGAGACGCGCCTTGGTTGTTCTTCTCATGCTCAATGTCAACATGCTCTTGTACCCCCTTCATTCTTACTTGCTACGTCGCTCGTCGCCCAATCTCAACATACACACACCGCCCACATACACGCTTGCAAACACGTCGGGCTTGCCGAGGAGAGGGAGTATCGGGGGTCACAAGACGGGTACGTCGCTCACTCGCTCTCCTACAGCCTGTCGCTAACGTCTGGCACCTGCCAGCCCGCACTTTTCATATCTGGTCACGCCCGCAGACCTCCGCCCGCGCCTCACTGCGCCTTACCTGCATCCGCGCACCTGTGCGCACGATCTTGCTGGTGCTGCTCTTCCGCACCTCGTACGGGCGTCGCGCCCTTCGAGCTACGCCAGCGCGGCCGCTTCCACTACATGCACTTCATCCCCGCTCATCCCTTTCTCCAGATCTCACCCCCGCAAGACCACGCATTGCGTCGTCGTCGTGCCGCCGCCCTTGTCGTCACCGTGTGCCGCCGTCGCCACGTCTCATCACGCAGGGCCACGTCTTTTGGCGCAACGACGAGCTCGTCCGCGACGCGCTGCTGCAGCTCACGGACGCGCTCGGTGCGTGCCACGTGCGCGGCTTGTACCACCGCGACGTGAAGCCGGAGAACATCCTCTGCAGCGCGGACGGGCGCGCGCTCCGGCTCGTGGACTTTGGGCTCGCGAGTGTGGACCAGATCAGCACGTCTCACGGGTGCGGCAGCGCAGACTACATGGCCCTGGAGTTCATCGGGCGCGAGTTCGCCGGGCGCACGCCGTACCTCGCGCTGCGCGGCGCGCCGCGGCATCACTTTGTCGTCATCGCCATCGCGCCGTCGTCTCTTGTGCGTGTTTTGTCCCGCATGCTCCCGCTTCTGCATTCTCGCGCCACTCTCCCGTTCCCCGACTTGGGTCCTCCGAGTCGCTCACACTGTTGCCCTTGCTGCGTGTGCACTTTGCTACATGCTCCGGCAGCTGTACAACCAGCACTGCTCTCCCGTGCACCGATGTCGGTTGTGCATAGACCTTTGCATTGTATTAGCTACTATACCTTGAAATATAACATTACTTTGCCTTTCATGCTACTCAGTATATGAGGATCATGTCTATCTATAGGCATGACAGATATTTGTGTAGACTACATAGTTTTGGCTGCTGACTATTATACCTATGTACACTACAGAGACTTGGCTGGAGCCTGCAGACTGGGCAGTGCGGGGGCAAGCGGGGCCAGTCGGGGCGCCTCGCGAGCGGCAATCGCGGCCGGCGGGCGCTCGAAGCGACGGTGTGGAAGCGGTGCGGGGGAGAGCGAGGGTCGCGCACGCGCGCGCAAAAGGGTAGCGCGGGCTTCGGGGCGCGGAACGGCGGCGCATCCGTTCGAGATGGTGGCACACGTGCTTCGCTAGGGCGCGAAACGGCAACAATACGGCGCAAGAGGGCGTAGCTGCCGCGCGCGAGAGGGCGGAATAATGTGCTGGTTTCGAGATGGCGCCCATCCTGCGTAGAGTCAGCGTAGTGCGGACACGAAGCGACGACAGACATGCGCGAGACAGCGGCGAGATGGCATCATGGGACGCGAAGATGGTGCCGCAGGGCACGACACACATGACGACGGCGGTGCGGTGCGACAGGGCAGCAATGGCGTCGTGAGCGACGCCAGACAGTCATGACTGGGCGACTGGGGTGCCGCTGAGGCACAAACCGACGTCGTTGGGACACGGGACGGCGGTGATGGCGATCGAGACGGTAGTGGTGGGGCGAGAAGACGGTGGTGGAGCAAGAGGATGACGCTGGGGCGCGCGAGAGCGCGGTGAGGGTCAAGACAGTGCCGCAGGACACAAGCGGACGCCATGAGGTGTCAGACGGCGCCGCGGGGGTCGTAAGAGCGCCGCGGGGCACAACAGGGCGCGAGACAGCGCCGATGGGGAGGGAGAGGACAGCGCTAGGGTACGAGATGGCGCGAGATGGACGAGACGGGGCCACGGAGTACAAGAGAGCGGTGCCGGGGCGAGGGAGGGTGGACGAGGCGAAAGGCGATGGTGGCGACTCGAGATGGCGGCACAGGGGCGAGAAATTCTGGGTGGGGCGTGAGAGAGGATGGTGAGGACGCGCGAAGGCAGCGGCTGCTAGCGAAGGCGGAAGGAATGGACGAGGGCGGCGTCATGGCTCGCCGCAGCAACGCTGGGGGAATGAGGGAGTGAAGGTGGACGGGCACAGACAAATGGTGGGACAGCGAGAGAGAGCGCGCGTGCGCATGCGAGATGGGGGGCGGAAGGGGAAGACGGCGGGTGGATGGACAGGAAGGGCGGCGCATGCGAGATGGTGAGCGTGCACGCGACAGAAATGGCGCACGCATGTACAAGATGATGAACGGGTGGAAGGGTGCAGAGGTGCGGCGCGAGACAGCGCCGTGGGGGTACGAGAAGGCGGCGATGGGACACCAGACGACGATGCTGGGGCACCAGACGGCCCTGTTGAGGTGCAACACGCCATTGCTAGTGCGCCAGACGGTGCTGCGGGGGCGCAATGGTGCTGTTGGAGCACAAAAAAATGACAGGACTCATCGGGGGGCGATAGAGCGAGGACAGTACATAGGGAGAGCATGCGTAGAGGACACGGTGGAGGGCGCAGGAGGGTGAGGAGGGTGTGATAGGAAACGAAAAGACTTACTGGTGATAGTGCCCAAGCGGGGCCCCAACTGCTGCACCCCTCGAATCCCCCTCCTACCAGCTTCTGCGTGTGAGTCTTCAAGTGATTGACAGAGCGTTCGTGCGTTAGAGCGAGTACGAATGTGAGGATGTAGAAGTTCAAGTCGTGATTTAGGCTTCAGCGCTCAGCACTGCGACGACTCTCGGCATTTCCCGCGCAGAGCTCCTCGATGCAATGTCCATCCTCCTGAGGACCGTATAAATTTGTTTAATTTTCAAATAAATTATAGAAGATGCACATGTAGTACAGTCAGCTCCTCAAATATTTTTGCACAGAATGGATAGTGTTCAGCCTCGGACTCATTCCATCTTTGAACATACGCCTATCTAGCACGGCGCGACTTTGCGTTTCTGAGTGATCCAGGAATTCAAAAATCGTGCTAATTTGCTGCTATGTATTCACATTGTATATCTATATGTGCCCCAAATTTTGTGTGAATTGAACAAGATTTGAGCTGTGTAGAAATGGTTTACACTTTGAAGTGAATAATTGTGGCTGAAGTCGTGGGAGACCATTCCCCAAAGCAGCGAAAAAGTTGAGGATGTCGATTCTGCAAACCGTAGTGAGAATGTCGATACTTAAGACTGATTCATAGATGAATCAGAAAGACCCACAGTCTACCATAGAGATTTCATCCAAGAAGATATAGTCAGCATGCTCAATTCTTTCTCTAATTGTATCCAATGTTTTTCTTGATTCACTTACTCCACTAGAGCCTTTCTCATCTCCATTACTTCCTCTGAACCCTAGTATTGAGTGATATGTTGAGCCTCCAACCAATGCTGCAGCTGTTCCTGTTGGTGCCATAATTAGAAAGGCAAACTTCTTTCCTCTTGCCTCAAAAAATGCTGTTAATGCTTTTATGACTTGAGATTTTCCTGTTCCTCCCATTCCACCAATGTACATGTGCAGTTGGTCTTTTATTTTTGAAACAGAATGATTTGCAATGATTCTAAATGCACGTTCTTGCTCTGCATTCAAGGTAAATTTTTTCACAAAAGAATTGATCAACTTGTCGTCTTCTTTCTTCTCTGATTTGCATTCTTTAGTCAAGTATGACTTATAAATTGGCATGACATCATTGGGAGGATTTTCATGAGAAGGTTCATCAGGGTTCTTAGGGTCATTTCTGTCAATTGTTACCGATGTTTTTTGTGCCACGATCTCTGCCTTCTTGGTGGAAAGTAGATTTTTCCATCCTGCTGCACTCCTTTCTTGTCCATTTGTCCATTTGCATTCCATTGGTGTTTCCACAGATGAACTTGGGCGTAGCCATCCTGCTGCATCAACTACAGACTCTATCTGTGCCATTTCAATGGCTCTTTTCAGGTTCGCATTGCTTATATTGTTCTCATCAAATGCATTGTCAAGAGCACTTATGCCTGTGCCATCAATGGCTTCTTCTAACATGTTCTGTTTGTCCATCTCACTCAAAAATTGTCCTCCTATGAAAGATAACCCTTTTGCATTTCCTGCTTTGATACATTGTGCTCTAAAGTCATCTCGTGCATCATAACATTCATGTCTTATGTTCATGAACTTCATGATCTCTTTGTCTCTCTGTGTGAAGTTGTATTGTCTGAAGCTGTGATCCCAGTTTTCATCTTCTGATTTCAAGTCGAGGCCATTTCTCCAAGGCTTAAACAAAGCCAGCATGGTCAAACAATACTCTTCATGGCCACCTTTGTCTGCACGAGGTAATACACCAATGAAGGAAGGAATTTTTGACTTTGCTTCTTTGCATATCTTTACAGTATGTGTGCCATGATGTGGATGTTCAGGTTGAAATTGTGGAATATGTTTATTTATGCCCTTTTTGTCATCATTGTTATTGTCATTGTCATCACTTTCATCATCACTAACATCATCTTCATTTTCATAGTCATCATCATTTTCATCATCTGCTATCAGTGTAGAGTCAGACATGTACCCATCATTCTCATTTTCATTGTTCACCAATGTTGCTTGTGTGAGGTCCAGCATCTCAATGTCATGTTTCTCAGCAGGGTCTACATCCATTGTGTTATCTTCTATGTCTGAGTCAGTACAATCTGAGTCACATTCAAGTTCCAAGTTTATCAATTCTGAGTCCAATTTGGTCTTTTTGGTTTTGTTGTTTCTAATCCTTTGCTTCTCTGCAAGCCTTATCCAATCGTACAATGACATATTGAGATATTCATCAGGACGCAGAGTGTAATCTAAAACAGGTGATATTGCAACCATGTTACCCTTGACTTTTCCAATGATCACTTTTGGTTGATATTCTGGTGTTTGGTCGTCATCTTTGGTCCATGCACTTTTGGCCTCATTGACGTATGACTTCCAGAAAAATGGTTTGAACTGAAAGTTTGTGTAGTGGTCAGGATTTCCTAAAAGATATAAAGAGGCTAAGGGCCCACCTATCTCCTGCTTCACAGTGAGTGCATTGACTATCTGAACCATCAGTCTTCTAGCCTTTTCAATCATGCTGCTGTCCCCCTGTAGGTATTCAGAATTTCGATTAAATACCCCTCTGATAATTTCAAGCATTGTATGAGTTTTAAGAGGACTTTTTGTGATGTAATTGGTTATGTAAGCAGTTGCTGCTTTAATAGCTGTACCTGATAATAAACTAGTTACATCAGTGTTGCACCTCAATAAATATGTAAGCAGAGGTGAGAAAGTGTTCAAATTTTCTTCATCATGTTTTAGCAATATGGACCCTGTATCTGGGTCTATTTCTGTCTCAGCCCTAGTTTCTCTGGGAAATCTTGACTTGCAATCTGGATACTTTTTACTTGTGCAGCCTGGATGACAAGTGTGACGGTTGCACCTGAAGACTAGCTCATTAGTTGTGTCCTTGTATTGTTGCCACCATTTTTCCATTTCTACACACGCTGAACAGGTATGGTCAAATTCACTATGTTTTGAGCAATTATCAGGAGGTGGTGTGGGTAGTGTCAAAGTTGGATTTTCATCACCTTTTATCTCAGTTTGTGATGTTGCAATTTTTGTGGAAATTTCTATTGCTGTTGTGTCAATGTAGCCACCTTGATGTGCATTTTCCAAATATGTTATTAATGCTTCCTGGAATGCTGAGTCTTTTTCTTCCATTTTGCCACACATTTCTTGAGGAGTCAGAGTTCCATGGATCCACAACATCATGTGCAAATGCAAAGTCAGCCTTCCCTGTTCTTCAACAGTGCCATAGTAGCCTTTAGTGTCTCCATAAAGACCATTGTGATTGGTTCCCACTCCTAGGACATGCTTGATGAATGCTTGAACCATAAAGTGAAAGAAGTGAGCACAAGCAACTGGATTGTTGGCAATCAATGACCACCTCTTGTCTTCATTATATATCTTTGGGTAAAATCTCAGGTCCTCCGAAGCAAGATATAAACATAGAGGATGTTTCATGTCTGTGGGGGCAAATGTGATAAACCAAGAAGGTGCACCCTTTGCACAGATCAGAGACCAAATTTCATTTCTCATGTATTTTTTGTTAGTATTTGAACCTTCGACATGTTTGGCAACATGGTCTAAGTCATTGATAATGGCAAAACACTCCTTCTCAGCAGGAGTTGTTGGTGTAACTGTTTCTCCACTCTCCATTCTTTCAATAAGAGATGTCATAACATCTAGATTTGCAGATGCTTTCAATATTCTTTCTGCCATGACAGGAAATTTATTTTTTTGGGTTAACAGGAATCCTCCAGTTGTACTGTGTTGAATTTGCTGATGATTTAATGCTACAAGAGGGAAAAGAGGTTCCGTTTGGAATCGTTTGTCATAGTACATAAGTAAAGCCTTCTTGCGAGTGGAATCACCAATCTTTTTGAATCCATTCACATTTCCAATGCCACCAAGCCCATAGGGAAATAACCATGGAAATGCCTGTGTGTATAGCTTGGGATTGTTGTACATAGATTCAGGTTCAGAAGATCTTCCGATACCTAATGCTGGCTTGCCATCCATAAGATGCTGAACTGCATGTGCTATAAGTGTCTTGAGCTTTACTGTTGATGACTGAAGCTGGTCAGCTGTCAATGTATGTACTGTGTAAGGGCATTCACCTGTATCTGTACCATCTAGATCATCATTATTGTTGACAGAAAGATCTTCAGAGTCTTTTTGTTCCTGCGGACGTCTGTAGTCAATCACCACAGGTGGCATGTTCTCAGGATATTGTTGCAGGTTTGCTTCTGAGATATCTAAATCAGCATATTCTGAATGATTAAGCTTCAACCACTCTAATGCCAACTTTACTTTATTTCTCCTCACTAACATAGGTGTTCGTTTGTGATCGTCTTCAGTAGGTTGGCTTGATCCAATAAAAATGTAAGCTAGCACCTCATCCATGTCTTCTCGAGGGGGAGGCAATGCTTGGTAAACTTTTGGCATTGGCACAGGAAACATGATAGCATTTGCTCTCATTTTGTATTGTCCTGATTTGACCATCTTAAATACACAGGAGTTGCGACGTACTCTTGCAATCAACATTTTCTCAACAAATGATAAGTTTTTCAGTTCTTCTGGGACTTCACCAATCCAGTTTCCATTTACCAATGCTAGGTCTGGAATTTTTCCTTTCTTGAGTTGTTTGAGACAAGTTGAACAAACTGCAGAACAGTTTTTGTCTAACACTGGACCTGGAATTGATTTCTGTGGATCTGACATTGATTTTCTCAATTGTCGCGTGACTGGTGGACCTGAAGTATCTGGGATAAGTAAGTTGTAATCGAACAATTTCGAAGACAAGGGCACCATTTTTCTTGCCAGATGCAGACATCCACAAACTGAGCAACCAGCTTCCAACACATTGTTAGGATTGAGCTCTTTACAATAATCCTTTGCAATATTTGTAATTAATTTATTGTCTGCTGCTTTGACATTGAAAATAATGTCATCATCATGTTTTTCAGTCGGAGGTTTGCCATGCATAATGTCAACTGAAGGAAGGTGATCCGGTACTGACAAAAGCTGACCAGCAAGTCGGTCATTGTCATGGGAAACCTTTTTTCTTTTTCTTTTTTTGATTTCATGTGGTGAGAATATTGAGATTGCAGCTTGACAACATTGCATGTTTTGTGATGCATGAATTTTCAATTTTTGTGCTAATTCATTGTGAGTTGACGTATGTAAGTCTAGATCATACACGTTGTGTTGTGCCAAGATTTCAGCAATTGATGCTTTAGGAAGGACACTCAATTTTTTTAGCGGTACATGTGTTATAATCTGCCCAGGCAGACATGTTATTTGTGCAGCAGGTATCATCGTGTGATGGCTTGAGAATTGATAACTGCTTAATGTTACAAGTGAGAAGTGGGCTGGCAAGCGGCAGTTTCTGATTCATCTATGAGAGCCATCTTCATTCAAAATAACACATGATATCATATATTGTCACAGCGTACAAGTGCAGAATTTCCCGACCCGGAAAAGCCTGGGAAAAGGCATACGTAATTGTATCACTTTTACTAGAAAATTCAGGGTTCAGAAAGACCAAAGAAACCAATAACTATGCCACAGACTCCCATATCCCGTAAAATTGAGTGAGATGTTTGTTGCATTCAGGCCGGGAAAAGTCTATGTAAAAGCCTTGGGATTGTTTACCTAAGTTTATAAAATCACCAGAGAGGGGCTCTCTGGCGTCAAGCGTCATCACAGCCACAGCCCAATAAGGCAAGACGCAGCACTGCCGCTGCGTCAAACTTCCATATATGGGATGACGCTGCATAGCCACAGCGTCAAGTGTCACCTTTTGAGATAACGCATCACAGCCACAGCGTCATAGCGTCATGACGCTCATGATGCAGAATATTTTCGACATTTTCAGCTATTAATGTGTGCTCACACACTAATAGTGCAAACTTGGTGAAACTTTTTTCTTCTATTGAGTGAACACATAAATGATCTCACTGCTTATTTGTATGGAGAACTGCAGTAAAAAAAATTCGATGTTTTTGGCTATTAGTGTGTGGTCACATACTATGAGTGCTGACTTGGTGGAAAAAAAAGTCAAAGGTTGAGGGAAACCAAAAGTGATCCTCATGCTTCTTTGTGTGGAGAAATGCATAGAAAAAAAAAAGTCGAAATTTTTGAAGGGTGAAGTGTTGTAACATACTTGAGATTGTGTCAACACATTCAACAACATGAAATAGCTTTTATACAAAGGTTAAGTTTGATGCAGTAGTAGTATCACAAGCCTTATGATGCATACAAACTTTGAGTTTTTGAGTATCTCTATATAGTCACATACTA
>NSJX01000171.1:0-10627 GCA_002286715.1 Dentipellis sp. KUC8613
TCGTGGGAACAAATTTCCCGAACCTGCGATTTTGGGTTCTGCGAGTTCTGGTGGCTCACCCCATTATTAGAACTGATTCATAGATGAATCAGAATTTGCGAAATCTGCAAGTATCTGCACCAATAGTTCGATTGTATGTTTTGCATCATCTGTAAAGGTCATGCATTGTATCCTACACTTATAATAATTTATTCAACAATTTACAGAATTGTTTTGAGTATGGTAGAGTGATTCGATTCATCGGCGAGACCCTGCGTGCACTTCGCAGGAATTGCCGAAGCTGGTCGTTGTCGCAGAGGTCACCACAAAACTCTACACCCCACAGCCTCCCGTGCGCGTGTCATCAACTCACACAAATGAACTTTCAAATGGCAGGAGAGAAGCAGGGGCAGAAATAACAGTATATGTCCAATATAGGTGCATGGCTGCCGCTTTGACTTGAACATTGACTGACCACGCGAGCCCGGGATACCGGGCTTGAGTTCTTCGTGTGACCATGCCCTCCAGCGCGCTGCCCCCACTCTCTCATATCCCGGAGGCGCCATTCATACCCCCACTGCTGCCCTCTCGCTGCCCAGTGCCGCCCTCGCGCGCCATCTCGCGCCCACCATGGCACCAAGTTCTCGCACTCGCCGCCGCCCTCTCACACCCTGTGCCGCCCTCGCGTGCCCCAACGCCGCCCATTTGCGTCTCAACAGCTGCCTTCACGCACCCCGGGCTGCCCTCGCCATGCACTATCGAGCCCCATGCGTGCTCTCTCGTGACTCACTGCCCTCTTGCGTCCACCGACGCCCTGTCGCGCTCCTGGCCGCTGTCGTGGGAGCACTGTTGCGCCCCACAGTCTCCCTTGCTCGTGATCTCGGGCCCTACGCCACCCTCACACACTAGTTGGGAGTGGGCCGTCACATGTGCGGCAGGATCTGATTCAGCCAGGGGGGTCATTTCATTTCAGTCAATATTAATAACTTCTTAATTTCATGATAGTGAGGAGTGGGCCGGCAAGTGGCAGGTTCTGATTCATCTTTGAGGGTGAGTACATCTTGATTTCAAATCATTACTTAATCTTGCATATTTAATTATCATCTAATTGTTTGTATGATTTTACATGATCTTCTGTTCTTTGCATGATGTATGTCTTCTAATTATTCAATTTACCCTCACCAGAATGTTTTCTCTTGGTGATATTGTCATCATGATCTCCTTGATTGTCTATGACTCTGAAAATGAACTGATTATACATTTGATAAATTTAGCCATTCAGTCTATGGACTAGATAATCCTACTTGGCTGATACATCTGAAAAAGTCTTGAATTACATAGCAAAGAGTTACGATTCCTGATAAGTAATCGTTTATTATATTGCACATCTACAGCCAAAAAAACACGCGTGCGTCAGATGAAAGGACGCATGGACCAAAAGTTAAGCGTGACCAAAAGCAGTGCTGTCTCATTTCCAGCTTTTCCCATAAGGCCCCAAGTTCGATTCCCCAGCACACCACCTGTTTAACTTGATGTTCCTGAGTTATTATGAACCTCTCAAGCCTTGGCTTTAATGTTTTGTACAACATGTGGTGACAGTGAACATTTCTTGCTGCCCTTGGCCCAGGACAGGAGAGCAGTGGGAGGACAAGTGTTGTCCTTGGCCAAGGACAGAAGGTGGCCACATGTTCCACTTATGTGAATATATTGACAGCAAAATCACTTGTCATTTGACCTGACATGAAACTTCTACCTTGCAAATGTTGAAGGGACCAAGTGCTTATTGTCTTTGGCCAAGGATCACAGGCCATGAGGTAAGAAAATGAGGATTGTTTGTCCTTGACCCTGGAGGGATGGTGAAGGTACATGAGATTCATAAAATTTCCAAAAGGCCTGTCCTTGGCCAAGGACACCACTCAAGATGAAGAGCATGAGTGAAAGGGCTTGTCCTTGGCCAAGGACAACCTGCAGTGGTTTGTCATTTTGTATAAAAACAACACTCACCTCTGTCCTTGGCCAAGGACAAGATCTGAGCTAGTGTATCTTTGTCTTGTCCAGTGGCATTGTGCAAGGGAGGGGGGAATGTGATGGCACATGAGATTGGTGACCATCTCCATAGCAACTATAGGCTATGTAACTTCTCACAGATCCATAGCCTTGTATAGCTACTACTACATCTGTGTTACTTATGCACTGCCCATGTGTCCAAGCCTCATTGTTTATTAAATTTCTTCACCAACAGCTAAGAGTATATATTGAATAGATTTTCAGGGTTGTACAAACTGGATACACTAATTGAACAATACAGGTGATAGCAGTGTGAGTGGTTATGCAGAGTTAGTGCATGAAGGAGGGTGCAGGTGTGCGGGCGCGAGAAGAACATGTCGGCATGATCAGGCGACGGCCCGCGGGCAAAAGCACAACAGGGGCATGCCAGCACAACAGCATGACGAGGGCGTGCCGGCGCGACGGCACGAAGAGGGCGTGATGGCGCCATGAGGGCGGAAGGGTGCGCGAACGCGACGGCGCGACGAGGGCAGCCGCGCGGGCACCACGGTGGGGAGGGGGGGAGCGAGACGGCGCGAGGGCGCGAGGGTGCAACGAGGGCGTGACAAGAGCGCGAGGGTGTGACGAGAGCGCGAGGGTGTGACGAGAGCGCGAGGGTGTGACGAGAGCACGAGGGTGTGACGAGAGCACGAGGGTGTGACGAGAGCGCGAGGGTGCGCGGGCCGACGAAGGCACGATAGCGCGAGAAGGGTGCTATGAGGCCGCGACGGCGTGATGGCCCGAAGAGGGCACGACGGCCCAAAGAGGGCACGACGGCCCGAAGAGGGTTCGACATGGAGGCAACGAGGAGGGCGCGACGAGGAGGGTGGGCTGGAGACGGATGGGCGCGAGCGCACAAGGAGGGCATGCGGGAGACGAGGGACGACAGAGGGACAGCGGCGGCACGAACATGGCGCGAGGGACCAGAAGGCACATGGGCACAAGTGGCGCAAAGCCTCGCACGGGCGCAGGGCGGCATGAACGGGCGCGACACTGGGGACGACAAAGGGGCGTGACGGCGCGACGGCAACGCGAACAGAGCGTGAGGAGCGTGACGATGCGCGTCAGGCGCGAGAACAGTGTGAAGAGGGGGTGACAGGGGGCGCAAAGAGGGCGCGAAGTTGCGAAGGGCGAGACGGCACGAACACGGCGTGAGGGGCGCGAGAAACGCGCGACGGTGGCGATGCGGGTCAGGCACGATGGCAACGCAAGACGGGCGCGATGGCCGCACGACAAAGCGGTGACGGCGGTGTCAATAGGGCACAACGAGCGCGACGATGGGGCGAGATGGGCGAGTGGGGCGCGAGTGCGCGAGTGCGCGAGGGACGAGAGGGCACGAGGGGCGCGAGAAGAGTGCGAGGGGCGCAACAGCGCGCAGGCGCGACAACAGCTTCAGACGGGGACAACGACAGCGCAAGACGGCTACGACGGTGGGGCGACGGCTGCGGCACAAGGGACCCAGGGGGCAAAGAGGGCGTGAGGAGCGCGCGGCAAGGGTACAATGACGGCGTGAGGGCGCGGAGACGGTGCGACAGAGTGCACGACAGGGCAATGTGGGTGAGAGGGCGTGACGAGGCAAATGCAAGGGCGCGAAGACGTCGCGAGGGTATGAAGGCGGTGAGGGCGCAAACCGGAGAAGGGGAGGGAGAGGAGGTGAGCGGGCGCGCGCGAAAGGACATGTGGGAGAGACAAAGATGGGGGCGACAACAACGTGGCACTGGAGTCGTAGAAAGAGCGAAGTTGTCAGTCATCAGGCAGACTGCGACACGCCGAGCGTGCAGCAGGTGCTACGTACCTGGACACCCCTCTGCCTATTCCCTTGTCGTCTCCGCAGTGATGTCTGTGACAATCTGCACGGCAGAATCGGATATCTTTGCGAGTGACTGACCAAAGCGGAGAGAGGGCGGAAAGGGAAGAATTATTGGTTGAAATAGGGAGAGTGTTGCAATCCACGATCTGTAGGGTATACATGAGGCGTTGATGGTATCATTATACGAGTCTAAGGCCCGGTGCGGCGACGAGGGAGGTGCAGCAAGTCGTATGTATGGGGAACGGTGAAGTAGGACGCGCTCGAAACGCGTCGACGAAAGCGGCACGTGCATATGCTTAGTCAGTAGTGCTCGTCCCCGCGACACCACTCCGAGTTCTCGCAGTCTCTAGACATGCAATACTCGACTTGTCCGTCATTGCACAGTTCTGTCTAGAGACTCGGTCACCACCTCCGTCTTGCCATCTGCCCGCCCGCCCGCCCCCTGTCGCCGCTCTGGCCTCGCTCGTGTCCCGCCGTGGCCGCGTGCCGCCCCGTCGCACCTCGTCGCACTCTTGCTGCGCACCATATGGACCCGCGCAGCCCGCGCCGTCTCGCTCGTGATCCCCCGCCTCCCTTTTCGCGTACGCTCGAGCGTCGTCTCGCACGCGTGCGCAGCCCTCCACTCCATCGCCGTCCCGCGTTCCAGTGCCGCCCTCTCACCCCTTTCGCCCCGCCCGCCCCATGCCGCCATCACGACACCTCGTGCCGTTGTCGCGCTGCCTCGCTCGCGCCGTCACGTTCCCGCCTTTGCGCGCCGTCCCACACCGTCGCGTTGCCGCAAGGCGACTTGGCTGGCTGCCGTGAGCCCTCGCTTCCCAGCCACGCGCCACTGCCCTGCGCAGTGCGACACCGTCAAAGGCCTCCTGTGCCCCCTGGTGTCCTCTCACGCGCCCAGGCAGCCCTCTCCCGCGCCATATCGCGCCCTGCACGCTCCGCGCCGCCCCTCCTATGTCGTCACCGCCTTGGTATGCCTTGCAGCGTCATCCCGCGGTGCCGTCCCGTGCACTCTGTCTCGCTCTGGCCGCCGTCTCCTGCTTTGCCCGTCATCATCCGCCCTCGCGCGCCCCACCAACGTCGTCTCGCGCTGCCACCTGGTGCCCATGCCCCGCCGTGATCCGCTCTCGCCGCGCCATCACTCGCTGTCACATGTCGCGCCATCGCCACCCGCTGTCGCACGCGCCCCCGCAGCACTACCCTCGCGCTCTGGGACGTGCGAAAAGCAAGCATAGGTGCGTCGCACGCACCGTCTTACTTTCCCCGACTGATTGTGCACGTGTCCGCCTCTTCGCGCCGTCGTGTCCATCTCGCTCGCCCCACGTCAGCCCTTGTCGCGTGCTGCTTGTCGCACCCTCGCACCCTCGTCGTGCCTCGTTCCCGCGCACCGTAGCGCCGTAGCGCTCTTCGCGCAGCCCTCCTGTTCTCACCACGTCGCCCCGTCGTCGTGTTGCGACGTCGTCGCGCCCTTCTCGTGCCCTTCTGCTGCCCATCGCGCCCGTGCGCCTCCCTCGCCCCGTCTCGCCCCGTCGCGCCTGTGCCGCCCGTCATGCGGTCACGCTCTTCTTGCGCCGCTCGCGCCCTCGCGTTGTCGTCGCCCCGACACCCCGTCATCAACGCCTCGACGCCCCGTCATCACGCCGTCGCATGCCTTTGTTGCGCCACCCTCGTGGCCATCCACCTGCGCGCTGCTCACGCTGCGTTCGCACCGCTCGCGCTCGTTTGCACTGCTCGCGCCCCGCCCTGCCCGTCGTCCCCCACCTTGCGCCCAGCACTCGCCCTGATTTCGGCCGGCCGACCGTGCCTTTCGCCCCTCGCGCCGTCTTGTGTGCGCAGTTCCTCTCGCGGGCGCAGGCTCAGACGTTTCTTCATGAGCGTCCGCATTGGCACATGTGCAATGTCATCCGGAGGCGCGTGTCGCAGCTGTAGCACCCACAGTAGTTACTTCAATGTATTGAATGGCGTTGTGAGTGAGATGCATGGTCCCTTGTGTGTTGGCTTATCTTATGTCTCTTGAAGGCAAATGTAGCAATGCTGTCCTTGAGCAAGGACAAGCTTCGAAGGGTGTGGTCACGTGATGAGATCAACATAGACCGTGGGAACATCCCTGCGCGCGCGACCGTGTCAACTCAATGTGTTGTGCTTTGTCCCTCTCCACTGCTCTCCAGCTTCACTCCTTGGGACCAACTCACTGCCCCTACATCCTTTCTTCAAAACTTGACTGTGCCAAAAGCATCAAAGCAGAAGGCTGTTGTTTCTCATCCTGTGCTGGCTCCAGGAGGAACAGGTGTGAGTGGTGCAAAGAGTGATATTGGGATAGAAGGCAAGTGCTTCAATGCATGAACAGTGAGTAGGGTGGCATGGACAGGCAGTGTCCACCTGGGATCCATCTCTGTGTCAAGTTGGCTGCCTGATTCCCAATGCTCCTGCAGTTTGCATGTTATCCAGTGAGGCTGGTGCTCTCCATGCATGGTAGAGAACGCTCACTGGTGACACAAGCATTCTGCTGGATGCAGAGGGAAGCAAGGCTGGCTGAAATTGGCAACATGCATGTGCAATCACTGTCTCACCTGCCAGGCTGGTCCCCTCCTTGCAAGGTTTGGGAACACTGGCAGGTGGCAGCTGGTGCTATGCTGAAAGGGGGTGAGAGAGTGCTGGGTGATGGCTGCAGGCTGCCTTCTTCTGACAGTGAAATTTGCAGGACCCAGAAGGCACTGTCATGTTCCAGGTTTGGCTGCCACTCTCAAGGATGCAACAAGCAAAGTCCTGAGAGTTGCTAAATCACAGACCCCATCTTCAAGCTTGAAGGTTGCAGTGAAGAAAGTTGAGAATAAATTGTGAGTGTTGGGTGTCTTGTCACCCCTTCTATCCTTCACATCACAGTTGGTGTTGACCTGGCACAACTGATGGAACACTGTCATATCTAGCATCACCAAGGCCTTCCTCATGGCAATGCTGATCCTCAGGTTCAGTTACTCAACCAGGAGGTTGGTCACACCAGGTCTGGCAGGCCTTAGAAGGACAACTGGGTCTGAGAGTCCATTGCCCAGCATGTCAACCAACCTCTGCAGAGTGCACCTCCTGTGCCCTACAACAGGGATATTGTCAGTATTCCCTCAGGTGAATCTTCTGTCTAGCCCCCTTCATGATGATGCAGTCTCAATTCTGCTGCACTTCATTCCTAGCCTTCAAGGCTGATGCACCTAGCTGCAATGGAGATCAAGGCTCTTCTGTGCTAACTCTGGTGTTGCTGAGATGGAGCTGCCCCTTTGAAGAAGAAGAAATACTCCAGAAAGAACAGGAAAGGTGGGTATGGTTCTAAAGAGACCAAAGAGGCAAGAAGTCACAAGAAGCTTGAGGAAAGAGCTGCAGAGAAGGGCAGGGAGATTTATGTGGCAGAAGGTGGGCTGCAGGCTGAGAAGCTTCCAATCTCTCAGCCTGGGTGGATGGGATTGCAGTTTCCTGATGACTCTGGGAAGAGGATTATTGATGCCTGGGCATCTGAGGAGCCAAGATGAGTTGCATGGAGGTGTCAGATGACCTTCTAGCACTTTATGACAAGGCTTGTGAATAATTTGTGGCTTGCTGGGAGAAAATTCAAGGGCAGACATTGAGGGTAATTCCAGAGGAGATCATCTTTTCTGCATATCTGGCTACCATTGTAATCTCAAAAATGTGAGTCTCACTTATAATTTTATTGCATAGCCTTATGATCTGGCACTGCACAGCAACCTGCTGTAACTCCATGGACAGACAGACACCAAGCAGCTTTGGATAAATTTTTTCAGCCTGGTGGTGCTGCTGATAGAGTGACATGAGCTGGTGTCATTCACATCTCAGCAGTTGTGCATCTGACTTGTGTGACAGAAAATTGGGCTGTGCATTTGTCAAGAACAACTTCCCTCAAATTGCAGACAGATTTCAGGACTGTGCAGATACCTTTGGACACTAAGTTTGGATTCCAACCAGGATATGGTCTTTTTTATAATTTTTTTTCAACTTCCCAAGCCCCAATGTTTCTGGAGTCTACTGCTGTTCCCATGTAGATTGGAAGAATGTGGCCCTGGGTGTGTGTCTCATCTTTATACATGGTAAGACTTGGTGGCTCCCATTTTTTATGCAGCTTACTAATTTACACACCATAACAACATCAGGAATCGTACAGCCGTGCAATGCATCGGCCACTCCCCCCAAGTTTATTGTAGTGAGATAATTGAGGGATGGGGATATGTGATACCTTATAGTCCCTTAAAGAGAGCCGAAGTTCCTGCTGTACTTTGTTGTGTAGATGCATGATCTCAGTTTTGGATAATAGCATCTGCCTGTCTGTCCTTAGACAAGACTTCATTTGATTACCATGAATGAGATTGAACCCTGTATCCTGAAGGAAACATGATTGAGAGGCTATATCTACTTTCAGTTTGTTTGAGATTACAAAAGACTGCCCAATAATCAAATTATGAGTGATAATGTCTGGTATAACTAATGCTTTACAATTCTTTGCAATGAACATATCATTAGTATCTTCCAATTTCAGCTTCACCCAAGACTTGCAGCAAATTTGAGAGAAATCTATCTTCTTTGTATTCCATAGAGAGAGATTATCAACCATCTGCATATGCATGGGAACCTTGAAATTATGCTTCTTGAGACAAGATTTTTTCACCAACGACTCAGAGATAAATGTATAAGGGCAATTTGGATCTATCAGAGCATATACCTGCTGTGAAGTTTTGCAATTGATTTTACAGCACCAGAATAAACCTCTAACAGGCTTTAGTTGTTGTTCAGAAGGACTGCACTGCAGTTGTGTATATTGGAGAAGCACTTTGGCTGACTTGAGAAGCACTTTGGCTAATTGGAGTAGCCATTTAGCTAATTCTGATTCATCTATGAATCAGTCTTAAGTATCGACATTTTCACTACGGTTTTCAAAACCGCCGCCGCGCACTTTTATCGCTGCTTTGGGGAATGGTCTCCCACGACTTCAGCCACATTGGTTCACTTTGAAGTGTATTCATTTTTCAAAATGCTCAAATTGCATTCAATCGAAACGATATTCAGCACATATATAGATTATTAGTACATCTACGAGATGACAAAGTTTCACAAATTTTGGATGACTGCATCACTCGAAAAATCGAAGTCGCGTCGTGCTAGAGATAGTCAGTTTGAAAGTTATGACTTTGTAGATGCGAATTGTAAGCGAAAGCTTCCCAAAATAATTGAGCAGGAAAATCCACTGTGTATGGGAGGTCACTAATTTTCTAGTAATTTTATCAAATTTATGCAGCTTTCGGAGAGCCTGTCGTTGTGCACCCACCTCGTCAAGGAGCCCTGCGCGGGAATTGCCGAGAGCGGGTCGTGGTGCTGAAAAGCACTAAGTCAACGCTCATTGCACTGGTACTCCCATTCCTGCATCGCTCCCGTCCATTCGCTATCCCGTCTGCCCCTGCGCATGTACATGCACATGGATATACACACGTACGCAAGCCCCTGCCAGAACATACCAGTTAACATACGACAGATGAGAGGAGCAGAAAAGTGGGCTTAAGGTGAGTTTGTTCTGTCTCTCGTTGCCTTTCGTTGCCGTCTCATGCCCCACCACCTCTGCAGCGAGCCCCCATCGTCCTCGCTTGTGCCCCAGCCACCATCTCGCACCACATTACCACCATGGGGAGCCTGCATCACTGTCCCATGCCCCATCCGCCATCTCTCGCGACGTGCTGCTGTCGCCTGTCCCCGCCATCTCTCTCTCGCACCCCAGCTGTCCTTTTGCGTCTCACAACTGCCCCATCTCGTGCTCGCACCGCCCTCTAGAAGACTGCAAGAACGGTGGATTCGAGAGGTAGAGCAGCCCAAAGGGGCCATCGTAGGTATGTTTTTTTTTTGTTCTCTTCTGCCTTTCCCCGCCCTGCTCACATACCTACTAGTTGGGAGTGGGCCGTCACAAGTGCGGCAGATCTGATTCAGCCAGAGGGGATATTACTTCAAGAATTCATAACTTAATATTATACACCCAAGCAATAATGAACTGGGATGAAATATCTCCCCTGGCTATATCAGAACCTGCTGCATATGGGACAGCCCACTCCCAACTCATCTGAAAAAATTCCCTTACTATAATATGGTGCTTCATAACTTGTAAGGTTTCTATGTTGATAAGCTATAGACTCTCCTCTTGGAGCTATGACAGTGCTATTGGTGCTATTACTATGATTGCTCTGGGTATTCAAGAAGCTTTATATACTATATGTTCTATGCATACAATACAACAGCTCCAACAATTATGTATACAGCACAATGACCTTAGCAGCTATGGATTACCTCCAGCTGAGCACATGACATGCTCCTATAACCTTATATCCAAACAAGAAAAATGAGTGAAATCCATGTTATTAATGGCTCTACTAGATATACAGACATCTACTCTATAGCTACACAAAACCCAAGTATATTAAAGCAATATAATTTTACCTCCACATGGCAAGGCATAGTCTGTCAAATTCATGTGAAGGATCAGCAAGCCCAAAAATATTGAAAATATAACATGCTATTGAAATAAAAACAATAAGAAACCTGAAGAATAAGTCAGTTGAAGAAAGAAGAGAGAAGAAAGGTGCGAGAGCACGTGCGCAAGGGTACGAGGCGCTGCGAACGACGGACGGCATGTGGAGGTGGCGGAGGGCGAAGAGGGCTTGCGGAGGCGGCGGACAGCGCGTGGAGGGCGTGGAGAGGCCTGCGGCGGGCGCATACGGCGCTTGGAGGCGGCGGACAGCGCAAAGAGGCGGCAGAGGC
>NSJX01000173.1:2148-12602 GCA_002286715.1 Dentipellis sp. KUC8613
ACCGTGAGAAAAAGGAATGGTATGCCATTCCTTTTTCTCACGGTCAAGGCTATTAGAGTAAACACAGCACAGAAAACAGCAAGTAGCGAGTACAATGAGAGAATATTGTAAATTGGATTGGAATTATAACTTAACTTGTCTAAAAGTTAAGAACGTAAATGTAATCTGTGTTTGTTGTAGAGATGAGGTGACAACGGTCAGTGATACTGCACTGAGTCGGGCATCCAGAAGCATGGAAAATGTGGAAGAGAAGGTGTAAAGAATATGGTGTAGAGGCTGTGCCATGATCCAGACAGAGGTCTCACTAAGCAGGTGTGCTGAGGACCAAGATGGCCTCCAGGCCAAAGAGGCAGCATAGGCACCAGGCATAGTATGGTGCAAAGACTCATCTTGTGCAGACTAGTTCCCAATGACTGAGAAATCAAGATGGAAAATGCAGTGCATGCTATGCAGGCTGTACATGGCTATCCTATCTGTGTCTGCTGTATGCACTATGCTATTCAACCTGTACCTGCTTTGCATATGACTATCCAGAGATAAGAAATATAAGGAGTGTAGTTGATTCAATCATGGTGAAGAGGCATTTATTCTGTGCACTGGTCCTGACTCTTATATATTCATGGTTGTGGAGGTGCTTGGAAAGGTCAACATCTCTGTGTGCACAAACCATGCCTCATTTAGTGGCCACAATATGCTGTGCAGAGTCCCGATTGGTGTGTTGAGCATCATCAGGCACAGCAATGGACAGTGCCCAGGTGAATAGATATTTCTTATTGATGGCTCAGCTCAGATGTGCACTGAGTTCTTTGCTGCAATGTTGGTCAGAGTTGGCAGATATTCAAGGACGCAGGTGATGGCACAAACAATATGAGCATGATTCAGGCTGCAGCCATCCATCAGTCTTGAAAGGCCAGCTCACCTCAATAGAAGATACATGTCATGCAAGAGAAAGGCAGTCATGCACAGCTATATATAAGAACATTTAACTGGATGATACTTAAGACAAAGAACACACATGGATGAATCAGATCCTGCCGCATGCCGGCCCACTCCACCCTAGTGACGAGCCATGTGCGGGAAATGCCGAGAGTCTTTGTGGCTCTGGCGACTCACTCGACGTCAACATCGCCATATTCAATGCACTCGCACTCGTACTGCCGCCCGCACTCGCCTACGCACTCCTGCCACATGAAGACCCCGAAGAACTGCGCTTACAAGCCAAGATGAAGGCATGTAGGAGGAGTTTGAGGGGCAGAGCAACACGAGGTCGAGATAGGTACATTTTTTTTTCTTCTGCTTTTCTCTGGTCTCTGATGTCTTGCCCCACCCCACTCCTGTCGCCCGTGGCCCTCGCTCGAGCCCCCGCCACCTTCTCTCACATCGCCGCCGCCCCATGGGTGCTTTCACCCCCTCGCGCGCCCCAGCAACGACATAACCTCGCCATCCTGCTCGCCCACGTGCCGCTCTGCATGCCCTAGCAGGACGGTTCTTGTTGCCTCGCTCTCGCTCTCGGAGCCCTGCTCGCCCTCACATCGCCTCATGCGCATCCTCACCGCCTCGCACGTCCCCTGCGCCGTTGCCTCGCCCTGCCTGCCTCAGCAACGCCTCAGGACACACACCCTACGCCATCTCGCTTCCCCGTGCGCTGTCGCGTCGCGCTGAACGCCCACGCCCAGCCATGCACGCCCTCTCTGTGCCTCCGACACCATTGCGCTGCCCCACAACCGCCCTGTGCGCCGTCGCTGCGCCCCGCCTGCCTTAGCAACGGCACACGACGCGCGCCCCACGCCCTCTGAGCACCTCCGGCGCCTTGTCCCGCCCCCGTTACCGCCGCCCGCATTGTTCATGCACCCTGCGCGCCTTAGCAACGGTGCACAACGCGCGTTCCATGCCCGCGGGCCGCCTTTTCGCGCTTGTACGCTGCCGTTTAGCGCTGCCGTCCCCGCGGTCCCCCGTCCCGCAACTCCACTGCCCTGTCCCGCGCCCATAACCGCCCCCCGTGCCGTCGCTGAGCCCCGCCCGCCCTAGCAACGGCGCACAACGCTCATTTCACGCCTGCGCACGGCAAATTTGCGCCCGCACGCCACTGCTTGACGCCTGCACGCCGCCACTCCGTCCTCTCTCGCACTGCCACCGCCCTCGCATGGCCCCGCACCCCCCTTCTCCACGCCGCCGTTTTACGCCCGTCGGCCACCACTGTACTGCTCACGCCAGGTCACGTCGCCGTCGCGCAGTTGTCACGCCAGTTCACGCCGTCTCGCCCTCTGCGCCGTCGTCGCGCCCTCTGCGCTGTCGTTGTGCCCCTGTGCCCCCCTTGTGCCGTCTCTGCCCCCTTCGTGCCGTCTCGCGGCATCTCGCACCCCTTCGCGCCCCTCTACACTGCCCTTGCGCCGCCCTTGCGCCTTCTCACCCCTCGCACCCGCGCGCCATCTCGCACCCCTTCGTGCTGCCCTCGCGCCCCTTCGCGCCACTGGTGCGCCCCTCATCGCGCCACTGGTGCGCCCTTGTTGTGCTGCCCTCATGCCCTCGTTGTGACGCCCTCGTGCCCTCATCATGCCGCCCTTGCGCCCTTGTCGCGCCGCCCTCGTGCCCCTTGTCGCGCCGTCGTCGCGACCCGTCATTGCTCCACCTCGCACTCCGCCGTTGTGCCCCTCTGCGCCGCCGTTGTGCCCCTCTGCACCGTTTTGTGCGCTGCACACCGCTGTCGCGCCGTCTTCATCCTGCCCATCTCACGCCCTTGTCGTGCCCGTCTCATGCCCTCGTTGCGGCCCGTCGCGTGTCTGTCTCGTGGCCGTCGCGCCGATCTCGCGCGGACCTCACGTCCTCGTCGCGTCCCTCGCGCATCCGTAGCGCAGTCCTCGGCACCGTCGTCGTAGCCCTTGCGCCCTCTCGCACCAGCACGGCGGTTTCGTGCCCTCGCGCCGCCATTTCACGCACTCAAGCCCGTGCTTGCCTCTCGCACGTCCCCACGCTCTCACTTGCCCCCCACAATGCCATGTCAAGCATGCACACCGTCTTGTAGCCTATGGCCGCGTCCCGCCCACACGCCCCTTCGCGCTGCCACCACATGCCCCACCGACGCCGTCTCCACCGTCTCCGCCGACTCGCACCACAGCAGGCGCCTTCTCATGGCCCGTGGCCGTGCACCCCCTTCACGCCCTCGCTCGCCGCCACCCACCCTCGCCGCCATCATGCGCCTCAATTGCGCTGTGCGCCCTCGCTGCATCTCATACACCACGTCGCATCTTCGCGCACCCTCACACGCCCGCACGCCCTCGCACGCCCCCGCACTGCCCCCCATATCGAGTGTGCGCGCCACCCTCGCGCACCCTTGCGCGCCACCAATGTCATCGCACACCCCAGCTAGACCCGCAACGTCGCTACATGCCCCGCCGACACTCTCCACCGTCTCGCTCCGGAGCGATGCCGTCTCGCTCCATAGCGACGCCATCTCGCGTGCCAGGGACGTCGGTGAGGCATGCACAGACTCTCTCTTCCCGTGTCGTGCTCCACCTGTGCCGCCATGCGCCCTAGGAACGCCCTCTTTCCATTGCGCGCCCCACGGCCGTCTTCATGCTACCGTCCCCGCCCGCGCCCTCGCGTGCTGCCCCCGCGCCGCGCTCGCCCATAGCCCAGTGGCACCGCAGCGCCCTCTCGCTACGCACCCTTGCGCTGCCGCCACGCGCTCTCGCACTGCCCCGCCCTGTCACTCGCCCTCACCCGCCCTCGCGCTGCCGCAAGGGGCCGTTGTCTGGCGCCGCAGCCACGTGCCCACGCTGCCGTCACGTCATTTCCCTTCGCACGCGCGCCACGCCCGCACACATCACCCTCATGCGCCCCAACAGCGCCATTTCGTGGTCTGTTGCGCCGCGCTGCCCTCGTGCACCCTTGCGCGCCCTCGGTCGCTGCTCTCCCACGCGCCAGTGCCCGTCTTCACGCTGTCGTCACGCATCGCGCCAGGCGTCGTCGTCTTTGCGCCGCGCTGTGCCGTCTTTGGGCTCTGCCGCCGCGCGCCGTCTTTGGGCCGCGCCGTCTCGTGCCGCCTCGCCATCACACTGCGGTCACGCGCCCGCTCTCGCTGCCACGCCATCGCCCCGCCATCAATCCCTTCGCCGCATTGCAACCCTCGCACCGCCGTCACGTGCCATCACGCGCCATTCTCGCTGCTGCCATCTCAAGGTCGACTTTCCGCCATTTGCCAGGCTCAATGTTGTCTTGCTGTTGGTATGTTTCTAGGTCTGATGTTCTATGAGCTGACAATCTCCTGTTACGATTCCTGATAAGTAATCGTTTATTATATGCACATCTACAGCCAAAAAAACACGCGCGCGTCAGATGAAAGGACACATGGACCAAAAGTTAAGCGTGATGAAAAGCAGTGCCACCCCATTTCCAGCTTTTCCCATAAGGCCCCAAGTTCGATTCTCCAGCATGCCACCTGTTTAACTTGATGCTCCTGAGTTATTATGAAGCTCTTAAGCCTGGACATTGATGTTTTGTACAATATGTGGTGACAGTCAACATTTCTTGCTGCCCTTGGCCAAGGACAGAAGGCAACCACAGAATATATTGACAGCAAAATCACTTGTCATTTGACCTGGCCTGAGACTTTTACCTTGCAAATGTTGAAGAGACCAAGTGCTTGTTGTCTTTGGCCAAGGACCACAGGCCATGAGGTAAGGGAATGAGGATTGTTTGTCCTTGACCCAGGAGGGATGGTGAAGGCACATGAGATTTATAAAATTCCAAAAGGCCTGTCCTTGGCCAAGGACACCACTGAAGATGAGGAGCATGAGTGAAAGGGCTTGTCCTTGGCCAAGGACGACCTGCAGTGATTTGTCATTTTGTATGAAAACAACACTCACCTCTGTCCTTGGCCAAGGACAAGACCTAAGCTACATCCGAAAAAATTTCAATTTTTATAGCCAAGGGCCCAATTATTCAGACTATGGTAGCTATGAATTGAGATGGTCAACTATGGAGGGTTCCATAGTGACCATAGCACCCATAGATAGCTATGTTATTCCGTAGGTTTCAGTCAAGTATCCATAGTACATATAGCCATACATATTTAATAGTCTATGCTATGGTGTCTATATGAACACCATAATCATGACCACAAAATTTTGTAATTTACGGGTCACCATAGATGTTGAGGCACAGAACAAGCAAAAAGAAGGCTGATAATGTTACAATAGTACTATTGCATGGATATTGATATACAGATGAGACCAGCACAATGACGCGGAGGCACAACGGACGCGCGATGGGCACGACGGGCACCAAGGCAGCAAGAGAGGCGAGACGAGGGGGCAACAGTAGACGGCATCAAGAGCGCGACAGGCATGCGATGGGCCGAGAGAGGTGCGACGGCGGCATGGACGGTGCAACGGAGGCGCGAATGGCACGAAGGCGGTGACAGCGTGATGGTGACGGCATGACGGGTGCGAAGGCGGTGGCGCGATGGGCGCCATGGCGGCGACGCGATGGGTGCAACAGCGGCGAGGAGGGGGTGCAAGCGGCGCGAGAAGAGCGCAACGGGGGGCAAGAGGAGCACGACTGGGCGCGACGGGCGATGCGAGGGGCACGAGAACGTCTGCGCCAGCTACAGCCTCCGACTTGTAGAAGGGAGGGTACATCGGCAGAATGCGAGATCTAAAGGTACGTCTCGCACACTCGCTCTCCCCCCGTCGTCCCTGGGCACGCATTCTCATGCGTTTGCGTTTGTCCCGCTCCCGCTCCCTCTCCCCGGTGCTATTCTCTCGCCGATGCCTCCCATCAGCACCGCTCTCGTGCCAATGTCGCCTTGCGCGCCAACGCATCCACGCTCATTCTCGCTCGGCACGCCCCCACTCTCGACGTACGTAGCCTCCGCCACTTCGCGGTCATCGTGCGACATCATTGCGCATCTCGACTACGCTGCCATCGTGTGCCGCCGACATGCACCACCATCGTGTGCCGAGCAAGTTCGGCGTGACAAAGGGGCGACGGGGGCGTGAATAGGGCATGAGGGGCATGAGAACGGCGTGACGGCGACGACGGGGCAACAACGGGGCGACGACGGGCGACAATGGGGCGACGGTGACGGGCGGGACAGGTGACGCGACGGCGCGAGGGACACACAGGCGCGAGGGACACACAGGCGGGATGGGCGCACGGGCGCCAGCGGGACGACGACGGGCGTGAGCGGGATGACAATGGGCAGGACGGGCGACGCGACGGCGTGAGGGACACATGTGCAGGATGGGCGCACGGGCGTGAGCAGGACGATGACAGGCGCGATGGGGTGACACGGGTACGAGGGGGCGACACGGGCGCGAGCGGGACGATGACGGGCGGGACGGGCGACGCGACGGTGCGAGGGACATGCGGGCGAACCGGGCGTATCGCACGTCACTGTGGCACCATTGTATGCCACTGTCGTGTGTCACCATCGTGCTCCTGTATCAGCGGGCGAGATGGGCACGATGGTGCGATGAGGGCATGACAGAGACGGGCAAGGTAAGCGCGAAGAGGGCAAAACGAGCGCGACGGCGCAACAGAACGACGGCGCGATGACGTGGCAACACGACGGCGCCCACGCGCGACGGAGGTGCGAGGGCGTGACAGAGGTGCGAGGGCGCGAGACACACCAGACGGGGGGCGAGAAAGGCGCGATGAGACGCGAGAGGGGCGCGAGCACGAGCAGTGTGACGGCGCGAGGAGGGCACGCAAATGGCAGGCACAGAGCGCGATGCGTGTGGGGGCGTATGTGCAGAGCACGAGGGCGACGGAAATGGGGGGATGAGGGCGACGGGAACGGGGGGACGAGGGCGACGGGAACGGGGGGGCGGGAGCGGCAGTTGGGGTATGGACAGCGCAGAGCGCGACAACGCCGGCCAGAGCGTGTAGAGGCGCGGCAGTGAGTAAACGCGACCACGATGATCGCGGGCTAGAGGAAAGAAGACAAGTTAGTGGCTGGGAGCTCTGCGACACGCCGAATGTGTTGCAGAAACGGCGTACCTGCGCTGGCCCCTGCTGCTCAGTCCCCTGTCGTCTCCATGGCGATAGTGTCGTCCGTGTAGCTGGACACAGGTGGGTCGAGATGCGTGCTTGCATGTTTGCGCGTTGCGAGCGAGTGGGTGAGAGGGAGAGGGAGAGGGAGGAAGGGAGGGAGGAGGAGAGAAAGGGTCGATGAGGCGGGTGAGATGGAGGGACGAGGGCAGCGAGTCGGAGTCACGTCTGCAAAGACGCCGGAAGTTGCCGAAGACATACGCTTCCTCTTCGAAAGGTGACATTTACCAGTGCAATAAAAACGATAAGATATCAATTAAAATCGTCAGAGTAGAATATAGCTATCTTCATACGTCGTTCAATTTTTGAAGCCATAGAGCTACTCTACGTTTCTAAATCGGCATGTTTGCGCGTCGATTTCTGTCAGTCTCGGTCTGCGATACTCGGACGGCGCCCTTCCACGCATTTCAAGTCTAGAGACATCTGTCCTCCTCGGGTTCGTATTAAATTTCGAACATACCATTCTTGAAGTTATCTACAGATACAGGAATATTTTCATAATTACTGTACTATCACTTCGGCTGATCCTTGGGCAAGGACAAGCCTCGAAGGGCACGGTCACGTGACCAGATCAACATACATCGTGGGAACATCCCTGCCCGCACGACGCGTCCACTTGACGCGTGGTGGTTTGTCCCTCTCCACTGCTCTCCAGCCTCACTCCTCGGGACCCACTCACTGCCCCTACTTGCCCACTTCAAACCTTGACCATGCCAAAAGCATCAAAGCAGAAGGCCATTGGTTCACATCCCATGCTGGCTCCAGGGAGAACAGGTGTGGGTGGTGCAAAGGGAGATTCTGATTCATCTATGAATCAGTTCTAATAATGAGGTGGGCCACTAAAACTCGCTGCACTTTCAATTCGCGACTTCGGGAAGTTGGTTCCCACACTTTTCAGCCACACTGGTCTACACCACTTCATATTTATTTTCTGTTCACTTCAAATAATGTCCAATCAAACTGAAAATTTTATGACACGTGCATTGGTTGTATATACACAATTTATCAAATTTACAGAATAAATGGATGTCCCTATCGCTGGGAAACGCGAAGTCGCGCTGTGCTAGAAAGGGTCAAGGTAGAAGATACAGCACTAGCATTGCAATGAGTGATTTTATGTACTTCAAAATATTCATGCATATTGACACTGTAGGGATATAGATCTACTAATTTATCTGTAATTTATAATAATTTATTCGTTCCTTGGAGATCCTGCCTTCATGAGATTGCTGCGTCAAGCAGCTGCGCCCGGGAATTGCCGAGAGTCGTCGTGGCTCTGGCGGCATGCCAGCTCCTTCGACCTCGCTATCGTCATCATGCATTCGCAAATGCACTCGCTCACCCATGCATGCTCCCGCGCCGCTCCCAGCCCGAAGATTCACGCTCGCAAGCCGACATGAAGGAAAGAAGGGAGCAGTCGAGGGGCGGAAGTGCCCAAAGGGGCCGTAATAGGTAAGTTTTCTTTTGTCTATCTCTTCTTCTGCCATCTTGCCCCCCTCTCTCGCGCTCCTGCCGCCCCATCTAGCCCAACCTTCGCCGTGCCGCCTGGTCTCCATCGCTTGACCATCGCCACTTGGCCATCGCCCACGCACTGGTATGCGCCCTCGTCGCCCTCGTCGCCCTCGTCGCCCTCGTCACCCTCGTCGCTCTCGTCGCTCTCGTCACTCTCGTCGCCCTGGCTGCCCTCGTCGTCCGCCTCGCCCTCGCCGCTTTATCCCCCCGTCTCGCTGGCCACGCCGTCTATGCGCCTGTGCGCCTGCATCGCACACGCACGCGCTGTGTGGCCCACCCGCCGTCGCATTCCGCTCCGCCCCCCTCTCGCGCCCCCGCCGCGCCCTTTATGCCATGTCGCGTCTGAGTCGCCGCCGCTCTCACCCGCGCCCTAGCGTGCTGACCCTGCGCCACGCTTGCGTGCCGCCGATGGCCCGGGTCTGCCCTTTCTTGCCCCGTGTTGCGCCCTGGGGAGTCGTATTCGCGTCTGCCCTGCCCCGCCCCGCCGTCTTCTGCCTCGCCTCGCACACCATCCGGTGCACGACGGTACTCTATCACGCCACGTCGCCCTGTCGCATGCCTTAGCACCACCGTCTCGACCCAGCGCCGCTGTCTTGCGGCCCACATCCCTACGCCGTCGTCACGTCGCCATCACAAGCCCCCGCGCATGGTCCAGCCGTCCTCCATGCTGCGTTGCCGCGCGCACGCCCTAACAACACTGTGGGCTGTGCGCCAGCGCTGTCTCGCTCTCGTCTCGCGCCTCTGATGCCCTCTCGCGCCAGCGCGGGCCCACCAGGCCCTCTCTCGTGCCCTCACGGCCCTCACGCGCCGCCGCCGCCAATCCGCAGCCGCACCACGCCCGGGCGCGGCTGCATCATGGCCCTGCGCGCCTGCCGCGCCCTCTCTCGCACCCCCACCGCCTTCGTGCGCCCCTTGCACGCCGACTCTACCCTTGGGCACCCGCACACCCCCCTGTGTCGCTGTCTCGTGCGTGCCACGGCCTCTCGCTCCCCCATTGCCCTCGCATGCCGCTGCCGCCCTTGCTGGCCTCTCGCCCCCTCGCACCGCCGCCACACGCGCCCACGTCGCCGTCATGCGCCCTCACGCCGCCCTCACGCGCGCCCTCGCGCCGCCGCCACCCTCCCTGGGCCACCGTCACACCCCCTTCGCGACGCTGTCATGCGCCGTCGCGCCCCACCGTCGCGCCCCACCGTCGCGCCCCCGTCGCACCCCGTCGTACCCCTGTCGTGCCAAGTCGTACCCCCGTCGCCACCTGCCCACGCACCGCCAGCCCACATCGTCCCACCTTGGCATCTGCGTGCCCCTCTCTGCGGTCTGCACGCTGCGTCGCACCGTCTCGAGCCGTCTCACTCACACCGCGCCCTCATCGTGCCTCGTGCCTCGTTGGGTCGTCTTGCGCCCCACCTCGCCATCTCACGCCCCACCCCATATATCCTCGCGCGCGGCCCCCCTTTGGTGCTCCCGGCGCCATCTCGGCCATCTCGTGGCCCCGCACGGCCCTCGCGCGCCTTTGCACTGCCACCATGCCCCCCGACGGCGCCTTTTCGCCCCACCGCGCCTCCGCTACCCCCTGCGCCTTCACCACGCACCCCATGCCGCCGCCACACACCCCATTGGCGCCATCTCGCGCCCCCGTCGCACCTCCACGCACCTCCACGTGCCTCCACGCGCCTCTTTCGCGCCATCACGCGTCCCAGCGGCACCGTCGCGCCTCAGCGGCTCCTTTGCACACCGTCGCGCGCCCTCGCTCTACTGCCAGGGGGCCTCACTCACTGCTGTCTGCTGCATCGCCTCGCCCTCGCGTCGCTGTCGCTCGTGGTGCCGTCGCACGCTGTCATGTGTCACATGCCGCCATCGCGACGTCATTGCGCACTTACGCCGTCGCGCCC
>NSJX01000174.1:0-19918 GCA_002286715.1 Dentipellis sp. KUC8613
TTCTGATTCATCTATGAATCAGTTCTAAATATGGGGCGGCCCTTAGGGACTCGCGCGACCTCGCATCGCCCCGTTAGGAAGTCAATTCTCACGATCATCTTACCGCATCCCCTTTCACCTATCCTTAGCTTTACTTAGTAAGTGGTAGTCTATTTAGTATGTGGTAGTGTATTTGGCGTAGCTACAACTTTGATCAAAGTCGTCCTTTGTCCGTTTCCTATTCCACGTCCATACGGCATAACTTAGTATGTGGTACTCTATGCGGTGTAGCTACAACTTCGATCAAAGTCGTCCCTCTTACCTTTCCCATCCTACGTCCCCACAACTTCACCCAATGTCGTCCTTTCTGACGACCTTGACACAATTCGGGCAAGGTCATCCTAGTCTTAACCCCCTCTTCTAGTTTAAATCCCATAACTTGTCCTAATCTTTATTTTATTGTGTAAGCTAAGGTACAAGTTAGCTAACGCCTTCTGGGTAGTTACATATGCAAGCCTGGAAGCAACTAATCGAGCAAGCAACGGTGTTGTTCACATCGGAAATGCTCTGTCGGCCCGCCGACCTTGAGTAATTCTGTTGGAATAATACAGAGATGATGCATGAAGGAATGCCAATAGAATACAAGTAAGAATCGCTCCAGGTCACAGTATTGGTTTTCTGAAAGGGCGTATATGTCTCTGTCGGCGTTGGCAGTTTTGGCCCTAACTTCGGCGTCATAGCCATGCCACATCACGACCATTTTCTGTAGTCTGGATGCCCAATCTTGACGTTCTTTCCAGTTACTTGAGCTATATCCACCGCATTCAACCTCTTCAAAGTATTCCTCTACTGTCCGTTTCAGCTTTTGAATCCTTTCGTCCGAGAATTTCAATAGCTTCGCTTGCAAGGCGGCCATTTGATCCAACTCGTCACGAATGTTTTCCAGGTTCAACTTGAATAAAACTTGATTCCGAAGAGTGTAGTCGTCTCCAGTTGACGCTGTTAAGGGACATCCGCAATCTAGCTGCTGCAGGACCGATTCCGCTCCCTTAACTTCCCCCTCGTTTGTTTGGTGCCCAAAGACCTGACACCCCCCGTACTTCCAGAATTCCCGGGGATCATACATGACGCCTGTTTCGATTTTTGGCCAGCGTTTTTTCCAGTACGAATCTCCAAGAATTTCCTTCCATTCCTGGAACGTAAGAGGTCCTTGACCTCGTGCAAGACGAGCGCTACATTCCTCTCGGAGCGCCAAGAAGTGAAAATAGCTCGTTTGTTGCCGCGTCTCGTTGCCGGCCCACAGCATGGTGTAAGGTGGGAAGGTGTAGCGGCGAATTTCCCTCGTTTTTTGCAGTCGTTTAGGGTCAATGTATAGCTTTGCCGTTTGCCACACAAAGGCAGTTTGTGGCGAATATGGTGGACGATCTGCCCTTTGTGCGAGGCGGTGAAAATCTTTTATTTCAAGATGGGGCGGTTTAGCCGGCTTTGATGCCAAATCTAACAATTCACGTTAGCGCTCGTGGGTATCAACAGTCGCCATGTTCGCGTACTTTCCAGCCTTTGCTTCTCCCGACGACGCCTTGTCAATTTTCTCTGGTAGTCCGGCGACGGTCGTAAGGCGTCCAAACGCGATCCGTATCCTCGTGCGGCCTCCTCAAAGTCATATGCGCTCATCACAATCGGCGGATAGAACCAAAGATCCTTCGTGTGGAAGTCGAAAGACCACACAGAGGTGTTGCAAAACTTCGAGCGCGCGATAATCTCAACCTCGCGATTCAGGGGGAGCTCGAATGTTGTCTTGACTTCATCAACCACCAGGAAAACGGAGACGTGACGCTGCGCGATGTTCCGGAAGATCTCTATATCAGTCGTTGTACATCCTCGTAGATATGCCGCATCGTGTCTTGATCGCATCTGGCGGCTCCGGTCAGGAGCCCACTGCACTTCAGTCCACCAATCCAAGAACCCATGCAGCTCTAGCAATGCTCGTTGCGCATGCCTAAACGTGTCCACAACATCTCTCCAGGCTGGAATACCGCTTTCGAGTTCGAAGAAGCAATGGCGCAAGCGTTCCAGTGCCCTCTCAGGAAGAACGATTTTGTTGTAAGCTGGTTGCCCTCTGACTTCTGGGAACACCGCCTCTGCCACTTGGATGGCCCAGTCCCATTCGGCCCTGAGCTCTAGCATCTTCGGTCCCTTCAATGCACCCCTGTCAGAAACATCCGCCCGGGTGATGTTCTCGTGCAATACGCATGCGTTCTTTGACGGAGGCAGGCGCATCCAAGAAAGGTAGGGAAATCGCGAGTCGTAAGGTTGGGGGAACCTCGTCCACTCATGTATACCCCACCACCCATCCAGGCATAATTGTGGGATGGCTTGCGCTGTTGTTGGCGTCGGAATCAGGGCTGAAAATGCGGAAATTAGCAGCTTCCCTCCGTTTCTATCCCTTGCCCAGGCCACCATGGGATAGGGAAACCTTTCTGTCGTAACCGCATCAGAGGCCATGCTTGACCTGTAGCGTGGGGAGAACCAATATCGGGCAATGGAACCGCGATGGTGAACGGCGACTGCTAATGAATGAGAGGCGACACGCCAACTCAATCTATAGTCGTCTTGCAATCGAGGCAGGCGCGGCCTCGTAAGCGCCCTTCTGAAAGTACCGGACTCTGGCCGTTTATTTTGTTAAGGAGCAAGCGGAAGCCGATCGTTGTACATACCTATAACGCGCGTCTGTTTCAGCGGGCCTTCTATAGCCAGAACCTAACTTATAGCCTGATCAGGCGGGTGGGTATAGATTGGTCTTATGGACCAAGAGATGGCCCCGTTTCTAGCGGCTTGTTAGGCGGTAGGTGCAGCGGATGGTACCTATCCAGCGTCTACGCGTTTACCAGTATCGCCATTCAGGGCGCCCGGTCAGGTGAGAAGTCCGTTCAATCCCCGCTTCCAATTCCGACCCCCACTCCGCCTCCGCTAGTGGCGTGCTCTTGTCTCCCCGCCCCTTACTCCTCCTTTGCGCGACTGAAAGAGGGGCTGGCGTGTGTCCTCCCTTGTTTCGGTCAATATCCTCTACCGAACATCCCGATTTAAGATGGCCCGTTCGCCTATCGAGCAGTTAGTTACGCTCAGACACAGCCCCAAACTTAGAGAGCGCACCGAGGTGGTAGCCGCATAGCTAGGCCTTGTCCCCGTTCCTACCTCATGTAAGGACCCGCCCGCGGAAGACGTTGTGTGCTTATCGCCTCAGGTACGTGGTTATGACAGGCGAGACCTTTTTTTTTCAGTGCAGTCTGCCCATCGCCTTCCCCTCGCTCGCTAAGCGTCCATGACTGGAGTTCCGAAGGTAAGCTCATAGCAACGAAAACGCAGTGAGTGAAGTTCCTACCCGATCCCCCCTTCCCAGGTAACCGTTATTGCACTTCCCACTAGTGGGGTTACGTGTCCTGTACAGGCATCCCGACGCGCCCTCTCCGTACTTCGCAAGCATCACGTGCGTAAACGCGAGGGCTCGGTGTCTCTACGGATGCCAGGACCGTCAAGCGCGGAGCACACCCGGCTCCCAGCATCCCATCAGGTCAATCAGGGCAGAACGTGTCAGGTGGGCCCGTCCCTTTTATCTTCACGGCCGCTCGCGGTCCCGCTCCCATAGCCAACCGGCCGGTCCTCGAAAAGGACGCGAAATGACGCACTCGATGTAGCTCGGCCTTCTCGGCTACATCGAGTGCGTCATTTCGCGTCCTTTTGAGCCGGTGCGGTGGGTTTGGCCTCCTTATTGATGCGCTCGATCTACGGCTACCCCCTTATAGATAATGGTAACACATGCGCTGCTCCATGCCATCACACATGCGCTGCTCCATGCCATCATCGCGCACGAGCTATCGTTCTCCATTCATTCCCTTTTCCGAACGACTTTGACTGAAGTCGTCCCCCTTTCCCGCTGCGCCCTGCACAATGAGCTTTATTCAGGGGCCCCGTCTCAGCAATGAGACAACCTGTCATTCGGTTGATCCCCACGAGGTTCGTTCGTTCCCTTTTCTACACGACTTTGACTGAAGTGGTCCCCTTTCGGACGCCAACCCGGACCCAATCAGCTTCATTTAGGGTTCCTGTCTCTCGCCAATTAGATAACGCCTCATCCGGTTGGTCTCCATCATGTTTGCGGTGCGCTGTTTGTTTCCCTATTGGGCTTTAGGCAGTCAAATATTCCTTCCTCCTTGGGGTGTCTCTGCTTACCCAAGCGTTCCGGGTCAAATTCCCCTTCCCTAAGTTACGGGCGATCTGCCCTCCCCTCTCCCTTGTACTCGTCGCCGCCGCGTCTCTTACGGCCGTCTGACCATCCGCGCCGCCGCTGGCGTTCCAGGATCCGGCCCCACTTGTGGCTCTTGTTCCCCTCGTTTGCTATAGTATATCCCCACGTTTGCTTTGGCGTGTCGCCTAGCAACGTTCCGGTACCGTCCCTTCCGTCCTTAAACAATACTTCTCTCTGCGGCGTATTGCAGTCTGTCCGTTTGCTCTGGCGCGTCGCCTAGCAACGTTCCAGCACCGTCCCTTTCCTCCTTCAACCATCCATTTCTCTCCGGTCCATTGTTGTGTCTCCGTTTGCTTTCGCGCGAATCCTAGGGACGTTCCAGCACCTTCGATCACATCTTCAATCTCTCTATCTCTCTCCCGCCCCTCGTCCTTCATACCGTGCCCCCCATGGCCACTTCAGGTACGATTGAAAGGCTTTACTTTTCGTCGTCATTTGATCGTTCTGCAGCCCGCCCCGATGTTCCTTTAATCCCCGTTTCCCTTGCCAACCGTGATCCGCGGCTGCCTCAATTATACGAGGCATACGACCATCCTCGTCATCCCTCCGTAATGCGGCCCGGCCGCACGTATCTAATTTTCATACCCACCTCAGAACACGGCCGCCGGCAAATGGAAGAAGCCCTGGCGGATATTCAAGTTGATGCCTCAGGGAGCTACCACAACCGAATCGATGCGGGTACGCAATATGCCGGGACGTGGTCAGTTCTGAAGTTCACCGTCCATCAGGTATACTACAAATGCAACCCGGCGACACACTATTCTCTCGAAGCGAAGCCGAAGTAGATAAGAGCGGCATGTCTGATTTCTTCCAGCTCCTGGTCGGCGATCAGTGAGTTATCTTTGTTGTTCGTCGTACACACGTTCTCATCGGCAGCAGGCGCATGTGGACCGCCCGGCAGTTGGAGGCGTTGCTATCCCTTCGCGATTCCATTCTGGGTCCACGAGAGCTGCGCACAGCTGACAAGCCTCATAAAGATCCTCAAACTGGTCAACTGGTGGGTGGCACGGCTTTTGAGAGGACGGGCGTCTTGGGCGGCAAGGACCGAGGTCGTGCCTACAACGTCGGGCAAATGAAGCAGGCGCAGAGGGGAGTAATGGCGCCTAGCAGCAACGTCAAAGCGGTACACCATCCCACTCCGCAGCAGACGGCGAAGGACGCCATTCAGAGTGAAATGGTGCATGTGAGTCCTCGCTATGTATTGCCTAGGATGTTTCATTTACGCCCTGCATTCGTAGCTTTGCACGGAAATAGCTATGCAATCCCTGCAGTACGTAACTGACTGCGAAGAGATTCGCGCTTATAGAGACGTTGTTTGCGCCCCGGTTATCGGACACGAGTCGAACTGCATGTTCGATTCCCTGCAAGTCAACATCTCCCCCGCTACGAGCGAAAACGACGGTATGTTTGAAAAGGCGACTTCATTGATGCGTCCCGGCTCAACATTCTCTCTGCAGACGATACCTTGGGGAATGCCGACATGCTGGGGAGGTCTGGCGAGACGCACGTCGACTTTCGCGATTACCTAGGTTCTTACTCATCCATGGTATCGCTTCCTGACTATCCTCCTCACTGGGAACCAGCTCGATTTGAGATGGCCAGCCTGGGTATTTTCGTTTTGCTCGAAGGCGTGGTTAGCTTGATATTTTCTGGGCGGCACAAACACCGTGGCACTTCTCTCCGAAGGCCAGCAAACGATCCGCCCACGCCTTGGGCGTACAGGTTAAATCTGATATGCTATCCGGCGGAGACTGTCGCCAAAGGCGATGGCATAGTTCCATTGGCCGCTTTTCCGACTCCGAAAGGGGACGATGGCGGCGGCGGCGGTTCTCGCCCCTACTTGCCCATTGGCCCTGAAATCCGGAATTTGTAAGTCCCGTCGATCTTTTACTGTTGCAATCCCCTCTTACCGTTGTCAAAACCACTAGCCCAGATGACCGTAATGTAGACGATGGGCCCTCAACCAAATGTACACAATCCAATTGGGCCACCGATGGCCATCTAATCATGACGCCGAAATCTCAGCTGGACTTTTTGGCTCGAAGTTTGTTGCAGCTCAATACGTTTGTGATGTCTCAAGTCCACGTAGATCGTCAGGTACGACGCAGCCGTTGACAAGATCACAGGCATCTTATCATCTTCCGCAGGTTCAAATAGACATCAACAAATTTTTTTCGGCTTTCAGTATCGCAAACGGAGATCAGCACAGATACACAGCAGCGCCATGGAGCCTCGCTCCTGGACAAGCACTGCCTGTTGTGCCTGGTCACAGTCCAATTCCATTGACCGTCTACCATCCCGAGCCGTCGGGATCTCCCATTGATTCCAGCAGCGCCAGCAGCGCATCAGAGGACCCACGCCTACCATATTTCCAGAGGCAGTACGAACGACTGCAATGGCACTTTGACCACATTCCTGGGGTGAAAGAAATACCTGCATTGCCGGTTGACCCTTTTGGTTTCCGGGGCCCGCAGGGCCCTGGAGGACGAAATGGCAAAAAAGGTGCATTTGATACGTTCTTAAATGCACCATCAGTGATTCACGTATGTACTGCAGCCACGCATCTATCTGTCAAGCCTGCCCATGCAAGACCTGCCGCCGCCCCACAAGGTGATACGCCCTCGCCAACCTTAGAATATCTTGGTTTTTATAATTGAATTCTGCGTAGAACTAGGACGATACCGGAAGAAGGAATTAACGGCCGTTGTCTCTCCTGCCACTCGTTCCAAGATTACACAAGTCGTACAGGAATCTGCTCTCCGATCAGGGGGTATTGACTACAAAGCCAAAAAACGAGCGGCTGATCCAATCCTGCCATCAAGGAATACCCGTCAACGCACGCAGGCTATGTATGACGTGCAGCCTAGTAAGCAACCTCTCAGCGGTCCTCACGTCCTCCACCTTTAATAACCGCAGCCGCAGCAACGCTCTCCGATGACGATGACGATGCGGGTAGTTCCTATCATGACATGTCTCGTTCTCCATCGGTCTGTGATGACCATTTCTCGACAATGCATCGTCTTGCATCTGGCATGTATCAACTTCCCCATGAAGTACGAACCCCAGAGCCCAGCGAGAAATGGATACGTATGTCTGTTCGCCCGCTTCATTCGCACCTCTCTTATGCGTTTGCGCAGATCTATACTCCCGAAGCCAGCTCATCTCGGAACGAGACAGGATGTTCGCAGATTGGAGCAACAGACCTCAAGGCGCCTCCGTAGTTGTCGAGCGGGCTGCACAGCGGGACGTCGCCAAGATGTCCAAGGCAATTTCTCACAGTCGACCTGGTTCGTTGGAAGCTCTCACGCTCGTCCGGGTAGGACTTCTGGGTGTAAATTTTCTTGAAAAGACAACCACCCAAATGTCACTCTCCGTCCGCACCAATCGGGCCCTCATCATGTTGGGACATCACACTGCATGGAAATGGATCGACGCGGTGGCCGCGCGCTACTGTAGGATGCAACATCTCACATCGGAGGACCTCTCGCATCCAGACATGTGGATCGCCTGCTTGGGTAAATTTATCCGCGACAAGCTGACAACCAACAAGCGCAGCATCTCCTTCATACCTGATGCCTACCTACCTGGGTTGTCCAGGAGTGAGATGACGCTTTCCCTCCCAGCGTTCAGAACCAGCTTCAATGATGAGAATGAACGCCGCCGGGACGCCATAATTTATCAATGCTTACAGAGCGCACTGGGCCAAATCTTTCAACCTGGTGCGAAGCCCTACGCCATGGCTCAGTCGTGGTTCATAGGGGAACTTCTTCGACAGCTGGGGTTTGGCCCTCTCTATTTGGAAGACACCTGGCGGGCATTCACCACATTTGTGTCCCTCGTTCTGAATCGAGGCAATCAGCGCGGGACGTTGACACCTGACGACCTGGCTCCTTTCTTTTTATGGCTTCAAAATCACAACATCAGCAAGGCAGGAACGGACGAACGCACATGTATGGATGCCATACTCTCATGCTGTCAACAATTTTCTGGATTAGCCGGGACAGGGCCGCCCAACCCTGAGGTAGAGAACCATTCACGGGACAATTTCACTCCCCAGTTCTTGGCGCCTTATGTTTCCTCTTCCTCGAGATCACTCATAACTGCCCCGCCAGCAGGCACGTCTTGTGCAGCAGGGCCACACGTCCCAGCGCAGTCGTCATCTCAGTTGGCGTCATCCTCTGGAGGGGTTGCATCTACATCCGCGGCTTCCACTGCCTCGCCGTTCTCAGACCAACCGGCAGCAGGATCGTCTTCGAACACTATGCCTGCCGTCCCTCCTCCCCCATTCTCCATATCCACGTCTCACGATCCCACTGCGGCTGCATTCAACAAATGCCTTCGATTTCTTAGATGCACGGCATATTTCTTGTCTGCCTCTGTGGACGGATTGGCTTTGCCCCACGCCGATACCTTGCTCCAATCTCACCGTCATAAAGACCTCCTTTTGAAGATGGCCCCCCGGCTTGACTATTACTTGCCGTTCAGACAGAAAGCCCCTTCTGTGGCGGCAATGTTTCGTCCTGGCGGTCCCTACTCTCCCGAACACATGCGGACCAAGGCCGGCTTCTTTAGCGCCTTAATCTTTCGCGGCGTGACCTTTGGGTGTGAATTTGCGGTTCGCGAGCGTCGTGTATTTCAAGACTTGGTGGACTGGCAAGCAGCGCACGCTGCCGTTGCTTCGAATTCTTCACTTTATGTGTCAAACCCGAACGCCTATGGTAGCGCAACCCGGCGTGGAGTTCAATATGTCGCTGGCTTTTGGTCAACGGCCCAGGAGGAGTGGCAGGATATGGTGGGTCCTGATGCGACGTACAACACATTCCGGGACTTCCGCAAGCGCGTCATCAATGGAAGAAACAATAATGCGGCCCTTTACTTTGGCTTTGGGAAGTTGATAGGCTACCTGTTAACTGCTGACTATGCAGAAGCGGGAGTCCTTCCCATGCCGTCTAAACAGGACATGGGCGACCTTATCCTCGACATTGACGCCGGAGCACTCAAGGGCTTAATACGTCTTCGCCTGGTGGGGAAGAAACCCCCCGCGTATGGACCCTCTATCGAATATCGTGCTCAAGTCCGAAATCGCTTTGTACAATTGTACGACTTTCTCGAAAGTCGTCTGTCGTCTGAGGAGCAGTTGGCCATGGGATTTAACCCCATAATGCTGGAGCATACGTTGTGCAAGATGAGTAGGCTGTATAAACTTATTAACGCAATGCCTCCCGATACGTGATAATATGTAACTCATTCATCCGTTTCCCTGTTTTCACATATTCATGGACCATGGCAACACGCTACATATGTATATACAAGCGCCGCTCCCTTCTCTTTTCAAAGGCTGTCCTTCACAGTCTCATCACACGGCATTCGCGACCAACCTACACACCGTGGCAGGGACGTTTGCGGCGCTCTTCATTGTCTCGCTTATCCTCCTCGTCGGTGGAATCCATCTCGTCTTCGCCGGCGGGCGTGGGGGGAGGAGGCGTTGCTCCGCGTCCTTCTGTGTCCTCAAAGGCCTCTCGAGCGGAACGCATATCCTCGTCCCGCCGTTCCTCGGTCTCCCTGACGGGATGGGCGGCGTAACCTATGCGCCGTTTTATTCCGCATACCTTTAAGGCCGGGGGAGTTTTAGGCTCCGTAACCCGCGGCCGAAAGAGAAAGTCCTGAAGTCGCCGTCGCCTTGTCAGTGCATTACTACTTTGATTACGGGCGCACTCACATCTCTAAGCGTCGATATCATCAGCGCGATTGAACGAAGTTTCCCCACCATTTGATAATTCCCGCCGGTAGGGCAGGGTACAACAGTAAATGCCACTTGAAGTTGCACAATCTGTCCCGCGGCAAAAGCATCTGGGTTCATACTCTCAAAGCCCCATTCGCCTCGTCTTCCAACCGTTAGCAGGGCGAAGTCGAGCAAAGAGCTGATGCCTTACCGCTTCCCCCGGATGCCTTCGAAATACAACACGCGATTGTCTTCGGTGTGTATGCCTCGTCTATCCAACATGGTGCGAAGAATTCCTTTCGGATCCACCTCTCGACCGAATGGGAGATTCGTCTCTCCACGTCCCTTCTTCAATGGCGTAACGTACCGGTTGTCGAAGGTCAGTGCTGGGAAGGACCGGAAAGTATCACTAGTATACGGCACTAGATTGCGGTACCGCGTCGAGAATAGGGTGTGAATGTTCTGCACCGCTGTTGCCGCATGGGTGAACTGCCCATGTCCAAGTCCCGTCAGCGTGACAGACTGGGTCGCAAGGTATGGTTTCTCCCTCGGTACCCTGTAAATGGCCCAGACACAGTCGACAAAGGCATAAATGACGGCGCCAACAGCAACTTACTGCTCTCGCGACACGATTGGAGGTAGACTGTGCTCCACCAAAACACCGGCCAACTCCAGTACGGCTTCCTCTCCCTCGTCTTTCCCTGTCACCAAGACCGCCGCTCCATCCTCGTCTTTGAAGACGCGCATATTTTGTCTCAGCGCAAAGTTCTACGTGTTGGGGGTGAGACGTCTTCCCTATACGCCCACGAATTACTTACGGAACTGAGGGAGGACAGAAGAGATGAGGGGTAGCGGTCCATGGTGACCTCGGCCAGCCAGTCGTGGGCCCTGTTAATGTTGGGCGGCTCAGTCAAAAAATCGAGCAGATCAGACATGCTGGAGATGAGGCGTAAGTGGCTTCTCTGTCTCGGACGTAGGGAGTTTTAATCACGGCCGCTGTCCAACGTTCCGGCGTTTTGACTACAGACGGAATCCAGACTGTCTCGCAAGCCTAACAGGTCTCTAATGCGGCAGTCGGACGTCCAGGGTCGGCGATACCGTAAGGGCGATCAATGACCCGCGCGGCCAGCCTCAGGGAGCATACCTCCGCCTTTGCCCGGTTGATTACTTGCCTATGCGGGTCATGCGCGCCCTGTAGTTGGGTTTCTTTGATTATCCGCGGTCTGCCCTTGGACCCACAATGGGTCTTGGCGCCAGATGGCCGCCGGATGACTTTAGTCAAAGTCGTCCGTATATTTTTCTCATCCAAATTATCTTCACCTAACGTCCCAATTGACATCCGCGCCGTTTGATCTCAGCCTTCGTGATTTCACTGAGGTGGGTGCGATAACATGCTCTAAGTCACCCTCCTACATAGCCGTCAAGACTTCGTCGAATAGCGTAGCGATCTTCCGCGTAGACGGACCATCGATGGCGATGACCTGCCATCTTAGTTTTTTGGGTACCTGGTGTGATCGGCATTTGTGCGTTTTTCTAGTGCCGGCCTGGCATCTCTTCCTCGACCCCCGTTCCATAGATTTCCCTGCACGAGGCCTCCATCAAGCACGACGCGGAAAACAACGGAGAACCCCAGGACATTGGGCCGGTCCTTGATCGCCTTCCGTTCTCCAAGGGTGCAAATTTTGCCCCACCGCACGGGCAGACACGGGGCTGCATTAGTACTTAAATGGCGAAGAACGACTCGCCATTTATTCCTCCTTGACCGCGCGACTTCCGTCCCGATCCTTGCTGAACCGCCCTCCTTCCTTGCTCCTCATGCCTCCCCGTCGTCGTTTGCTCACTCCAGATGACCCCTCGTCTGGCGATGAGGCTACTCCCCATTCTCCCGTCCTGCCCCCTCGAGTCCGCGTTCGGTGAGATGTGGTCTCTCGTTGAAACCGTTCGCGACTCACCCCGTTTCTTGCCAGGTCCCTGATGGCCGCAGCCACGGGCAGCCCTGTAGTTCAAAGAGCCCAGGGCAAAGAAACCAAGTACGCCTACGGTCGTACTCCCTTCTTTGTTCTTTTAACGGGGTCATTTCAGGGTAGCACTCCCGGCGAAACCCACCCGCTCTCAAAGGCAAAAACCGATGTACGTTGTCCCCGTTTCAATGTGAATTACCATTGATTATCCTACTTAGCGTCGAGGTCCCCACATTGCAAGCCGTTCTGAGAAAAAGGAAGACCTCTGGTCCAGGCACGGCCTCGCAGCCCACCTCCACCAGGTATGTTGATTTATTCGAGTGTCGTATGGCGTCCGTTCACCCGCTGCGCCATCAGGAAACGTCAGAAAGCCATCGCCGTTGTTGAAGACCACGATGATGCACCTTCGACGTTGGAGGAAGAACACCCCAATGTAGGATCGTCCGATAACGAGGCTAATGAGCACGCAATGGAGGATCCACACGCCTCCGACGAGGACGAGGGATCTCCTGACATCTTGGACCTGGATAAAGGAGACCAGGACTACGTCGTGATGCATGATGAGGAAGCAAGCGACGTCGAGGAAGGCCCGGTTGTGAGGGTCACATCTAAAACTCCTTTAACGGAAGCCAGGAACACCCGGTGAGTTTGCAAAAGGGCGTGCGTTCCGCTAAAGTTCACTTGTGCTCCACAGATCCAAGGGAAAGGCGAAGCAAGTCATGTCTCCTACCCCTTCGCCCAGGGCATCTCCTCCGCTTGTCTGGGAACCATTCTCGTCCTTGACCACGGACGGTCCGCCAACCCCCGCAACATCCGATTACTTCCACAAACAAATTCTGGGTCTAATCAACGCCATGGTTGACGCCGGGCAGCCGGTCCCAATGGACGAATACAACAAGTTGCTGGTTGCACGCCAACAATCCCGCCCATTTCGCGGCCGCCTAGTGGAGCAGGTATGTTGGTTGTCCTGCAAGGTGCGCGCAGTTCCATTGACGACTTTCAGGCCACTCCTTCGAGTTCCCCCGGCTTGTTTCATCCGACCTCAACTCCCGCACCCTCGGGATCCTCCAGAGTGTCCTTCGCCTCCCCAACCTGCGGACAACCGGGCGCCCCAGCGACAAAGGAAAGTCAGCCTACCTCTTCTCCCTCCCAAGGAGACAGCAAGAAGGGCCCATCCAAGGAGTAATGTTATCGCCTTCTACTTTGCTACGAAACGATCTCATCCACGACTTAGGTTGCTCCGAGCCTGCAAGGTCACAAAAGAGTGCCATATTGATCCAATGCTCGCCCACTCATACACATCCACGCTGCGCCCCTTAATGTGAGTGGTCCATGATTTCAGTTGCTTTGTCTGTTTCTAACAAACAGGACATATATGCAGTCAATGTCCTTGGTTGGACCGAGAGGAACTGACGCGGCCGAAACTGGACGTCCTTATGCAGGAGGAGCAATACGGTAAATTGCTGATGGAGTAGGTCGCTCTTACCACGCTGTGTCGTCAAACACTTATGCTTACCAATTCCATCAGCCGCATAGTTGCCATCACCACTTTTGAGCGGTTCCAGTCATGCAACATATACAACCCCGCCAGGTGCGACCCGTCCAAGTTTGTGGCCTACGCCGAACGAGGAGGACAGTCCTACCTGATTTGTCCTAAAGGATCCACGGAACCAGCTGGTTTCGTCCTCTTTATGTTCGTTACTAAATCGTGGATAGCCACTATCCATGATATCCGTGCCGCAGGGGAGGTGTTGTACAATCAACAAGTACAAGGCCATATGGTTTCTGGGGAAGGGGATAGGGCTCTCGGTTTCGTGTACGAAGTGCTAGCCAATACTCTAGGAGCTCCCACCATGTTCTTCCCCAAAATCAAGGACACCACTTACACGGTAGCAGCCACCATACCAACCAAAAGAGTCGATCCTGAAGATGGTACGCGTGTTATGCTCCTAGAATTTCAGCCTGCGCACTCACCCATTAACAGGTAATGCATCTGCAGACGACTCAGATAGTGGGTTCTTCGGTACACCCCAGACGCTCAGCGGAAAGTCGTCGCCTGATAAGAAGTCACTTAGCGGCATAAGTCATAGGCTGCGTTACGGAAAACAGGGCGGTATGTGGTTCCCTCCTGATACGAGTCATACCACACTCAATTTTGTACCTAGTGCTGGTTTGGAATTCAACCCGCCACTTCAAGGCGGAGGCCAAAGGCCAGAAATTTGATCCTGCGACAATTTTGTCGCAGCGCTCAGCTGGGGACCCTATCAGGGTTCTCGAAGAAATTCCCCATGGGTCTTACTGCGCAGTTCATTTCCTCGCTAACGGATACAAAAGGCCGTTTTCCTCGTCTGCATCGTTAAGCCTGGTCGGCGTTCAGATTTTGGCCATGAGGATTAAATACTCCACTTAAAATAGCGTTCTCCCTTCTCCCTACCCTTTCTTGCTCAATCAACGAACGTCTTGTCTTTTGCCTGCAAACTGCGAGGTAAACCGCGGGAAAAAATGCAACGCTCACACCATGTTTGTCAATTTTCCGGCGGGATGTCTTGTACAGGAGACCGTGGAACGACTTCGGCCGAAGTTGTCCTGGGCAGGGAGTGGCTACGTTGTAAGCACTGACTGGATGGAACTAGGGTTAGGGTAACCGGCTCCTTCCGCTGCCGATGACCCGATTGAGCCCAAAGGCGGCAAATAGCAGGAACGTTACGCCCAGCTGGTCGCCGCAATTCAGCCCACGGGGAACTGAGAGCATTTGGGCGCGCCCTCCTCTTCCTCTCCTCTCATCATCCACCTGCCCTGCCTAGCGTAGGGATAGATTCTGTACGTGTTGAACCCATATTTTACTTATGCTTACCCACCCTACAACGTAGGTCTTCAGGGTTCCATCCACGCGGCTTAGATACCGGGCACGTGCCCAACGCGCGGCTAAGTAAGTGGGGCCTCCGTCTTCACGTCTTTCGAGCCGCTCATCAGGTGCCCAGCAATTGTCATCATGGCAGGTTTGGGCGTCTCTGGCTCAGACCGCGAAGAGGATATGCTTACGGATACAGCGTCTGAGAGAGGCGAGAGGTGCGTGCTCGTAACGGGCGCAAAGAAAGCCGTTCTTTCTAAGTTGCGGAATAGAACGACCGAAAAAATGACTTACGCCATGGCCAAAAAAAAGGGGCGCGACGTTCGTCTGGAGTGGAAGGCCCTGCAAATGCTTCCCCTTTATCGTCCTCTGCTGATGCAGGCCGACTCTGCGGTCGCGGCATTCGAAGCCGCCTCTGTCCGCGAGGGTTCAAGCAACAGTCCTGAAGACGAACGGTCGACGGCTCTTCAATTGGCACTGCCCGGGACTGACGGCGAGGCTACCCAGAAGAATGAAAGCTACATCATGGTGAGTATCTACGCTTCTAATGTTCCAAGGCTTGCTCGCGAACCGCGCCGTTTGGTTCTATGACCCCAGCAATTTGTCAGAAACATCGAGCTCTGGGCCACTTCTGGTTTCTACGAAGATCGAACGGGTTCGGCAGAACAAGTCTGGAACTTTTTCGACAAGTTGTCTGAGCTTGTCCAAGGGTCGTCTGCCGTCAATATGTGGACGGGAGGAAAAGGTCTTCCGGGTATGGCGGCTCAGCCCGCATCCCACGTATGGTACAGCATCTTGCAGTACCACCTGCTTGATCGAATGGCGTGGATTTATAACATCCCCTCTGCCTCGGTCGCTTTGCGCGCAATCAATCGGGACGCGTACAAGGCAGCCTGCCGAGATTCCACTCACTTCAACAAGGTAAAACAGACGGCCTGGCATGGGACGCCTACCGCATACTAACGTTGCGACATGTACAGATCGTCCACGCCCTCTTCGACTGGAAAAAATTGCTTGACCAGTTGTACGAAAGCCGGCCAGCAAGAGCAAAGGAGGCGCAGACTCGATCCACAGGCTTATTGAAATCTGCATGGAACGTGGCCGAATGGGACAACTCGGCCGCCAATAGCGTGATAGAGGCTTTGGGATCGAAGACCAAACGTGCAGAAAGCGACAAGCATTGGGCGACGGCCGTCGCGAATCTTGAGAGGGCCGCCATCGCCATCAATTTGTTTTATACTGTGAGTGTATACGCGATGTCTGTATTTAGACGGTCCTCATCGCAATTGACAGGGAGACATCTTCCTGACTCGTGAACAATTGGCCAAGAAACATCCTTCGTAAGTTCGCCTCGCCATTTACACCATATGTCCGCCGAAGTTGACGATCTACGGTACCAGCATCATTGATTCCAAAGGGGCTAAGCAGTTCATGAAAGTGCTCAATCCCTTGGTCTTAGCTCTGTGCTTGTCCCCGGTGGCGCTTTTTTGCGGCATTTCCCTGAAAAGCAATTACATTACTCGGATCAAATACCAGGAGGTGCGTTTACTTCAAAGCCAAACAATATCGCCACGCTAAACCATTCATAGGTGTGCGCGTCCTTGGGCAATTCGGCCCGTCCGGAGATATTGGAGCGTTTTGAACAGGCGACTTGGGTTACGGTATTCCTCATCGCTCGCGGATCTAGCGCCGATGAGAGATTGGAACAGTTATTGCAATACTGGATGGAAACCTGTAGTGGTAGTCTGGCGTTGGACAAAGAGGCTTGCCAGTGGTTTAAAGAACCCTGTGCTCCCGGTACGTTCATCGTTCGATGTCATTGCAGACCGCGCCTCACAATACATGGTAGGCACGGCGAATATCACGGAACATACCGATGACCAGGACAACGATGACGAGACCGAATCGTCGTCCGAGGCGGACATGGATATCGACGAGCTGAACGACGAAGACATCGCGGTCAAAGTCAAGGTAGAGAAATTGGTGAAGAACGCGAAGCTCTCTCCCGTATTGAAAGCCTTCGACTTTGATTTCGGAAGGCGCAGCCATAGGACCGCATTGTCCTCGCTGATGGATGAAATTATGAAGGTAAACAGTATTCTTACAATCTTATCAGGCTCAATACCAACTGGACATGGCAGGACGATGGTCAAATGGCACCCCCCACTGAGGCAACCCCCCGTCGAAGCCCTGTACGCCCTTCTACCTCCCAAGACGCACCTACGACGGCGACTTTTAGGGTGATTGCGACATCCACGCCCACGACCAGCGCTGCAGCTGTAACGTCGTCAGTCATACCGGCCCCTGCTACACCCCTAGGGCAGGAAGCGGGCCCTACAACGGAAGCGGGCCCAGCACAGGAAGTCGGCCTTACACAGCAAACGGGCCCCGCGCCGCAGGTCGACCCAGCTCAGCAGCCAGGCCCGTCGCAGCAGGCCTCCCAGAACCCCGAAGACGTCACCGGCGGAGGTGTTATTGAAGCTGACGGGACGGACTTACCGGCGCCAGCGCAATCTGACACGGGTAGGCAGCTCAGGAGCAGCACAAAGAAGCCAACGGATGCCGCCGATGAACCGGAGGTCGACGACGTGCAAGACGACTCGTCCAAGAAGAAGAAATCCAAGAAGAAGAAGGCTGAGGACGACGGTCCGTGTCCTACCATCAAAATCCCGCCCCCGTTGAGGATCGACCGCCACCTCGCTGCGATGACAAAATTGTACAGCGATTTCAAGCGGAGGAGGGCTTCGCAGATCTCGGTTGGTAAAACTTTGATTGAACCTTGACTGTCCTCATTGACATCCGTTTGCAGGCTTGGGATTCGGAGCATATTGATAAGAGCCCGGTGACGGTACGATTTACCAGGAATGTGCGTGACATGGGCAATAGCTTACACCTCCCACCAGTTGGATAAGGAACGAGTAAAGATCCCGGCCTACCAACCAGACGTCAAGAAGATTGTTGAGATTCCTGTGCGAGCCATCATCACCGAGGACGATGTAGGCAAGCCCTAGTTTTTAAGCGATACCAAGCTCACTTCATCATGGATTACAGGATGGCTTCCAAAAGAAATTTCTCAAAAATATAAGACGCGCCCTGGTGCAATCAGGAGATCAAATGTTGGACACGGATAACTCGGGGATCATCGTCATGACCGAGGAAGACTTGAAGTCCCTGACCCGTCAAGAAGTACAAGCGACATTCGCGATGCAGAATATTTTGGTAACGGAAGTGACGACTCCTTCCACGGAATGGGCGTGGGATGCAGAATCCATGGGCCGTCTGGGAAGTCTGCAAGAGTTATTCACGTTGCGGGGTAAGTTCTTCAGCGGCATATAACACACGCACGGCCTCATTTTTTTCCAACAGACTTGGGACTACCCCATAGTGGCACGGCTACGGAACGTGCCCGGCTGGGAACGCTAAACGACATATTATTGGCCGGCGAACCAGCGAAGGAGTTGCCCACGTACATCGCATGGCACTCAGATAAGGTCTTGTGCTGTGTAAACAAGACCTGTCCCGTGCATCTTGTTGAGCTCGTCAGCCTCAGGTAGGCGCGCGTTATCCTATAACAGATTGTATACTAAAGCTGTCAGCAGTAACTTTACCAGCCATGAGCGAGTGCTCGCTCATAATGGCGACATATACAACAGCGGCAACGATCGTGATTGGCTTCGCGGGCTGTCCTGGATGGGTGTCGGTAATGCATGTACGCCGTACGACATGGGCGTGTACACAGACGGCCTGTGCACCGTCATGCGTCCACTTGTCGGAAGAAGGTTGGTTGTGGTATTTACGCCATTAAACGAGATATCGGAAGTCGTGGATAACTTTCACTCCTGGGAGCCTTTCAGCGGAGAGTGGGACGACCTGCAAGTCGAAGCCATTGTCTTAGGAGTGAATGAAACACTGTGGGTATTCCTTGCTCGCATGCCGGTCACCACTCATGTCTATTTTGTTAGGTATCTGCGGCCCAACACGATATGTTGGTCCTACGACTTGGACAACACCATCGTCTATGGCCGCCACTTCTACGCTGAGGGATGCTTGTCGGAAAGCGTATACGGCATGGTTCACACGCAATTCGGCGGGACGCTTAACATGGAGTTGAATCTGCCCCTGCCACTTCCTAGAGTCCTGCTGGCCGACTTCATCACATTTTGGAACCACAATCTGCTCAAAGGACAGATTGACAACATGTTTGGTAGGATTGTAACATATGTAATGTGACACAATCTGACACCCCGCGCAGACAGGTATCCTGACCTCGCCCAGTCCGTTGATCTACGTAATTTCATTCAAGTCTTCAATGCCGCCGTCTTTTCTACAACGCTCTCACCCGAGGACGGCAGCCCCACCGATACGCAGTATGCCGCGAAATGCATACAGAGGACCGACCGACTTATCGCTTGCCTGTCTCTCCTGGAACATTATGTGTCATTGGGATACGGGACCATTGCAGGAAAACGGTGGGATGACAGATATGAGTTCTTTCGTCAAGGCAATCTCCGATTTGCGAAAGCCCTGGTCACCTATTCCACGATAGTCAGCGACGACCCAGACCTCAAAGCGAACATGCCGGTTCAGACGGTTTTCTTGAGGTGCCGAACTGACTTGGGACAGTTGTGGGGACATGACAGCCAGATCGTCAAGGACCTTGATGCCTTCGCGGCCAACATTGACGACGAACAGTGTATCGACATGTACGGATCCCACATTGAATGGGTCTCCGATCCTCAACCGCGAAATTCCATACCCCGGCCGGCAGTCCCCTTGGCCTCGTTGTTGCCCACTCGCAAACGCACGCGAGTAGTCCCTCAGGCCTCCCCCAATACCAGGGCAAAGAGAGCGCGGACCAGGGCACAACAGGCAAGTCCCATCCCGCAAGAAGACGACGAAGAAGCCCCGGCGCCCGAAATTCCGGATATCAGCCCCTCTCCCACGCAGGCATCGGTAGAAAGCGAAGACTCGGATAGCGGCGACAGCGAGGAGCATTAGAAGAAGGAATGGCGTGTATGGTTTGCTCGGTACGGTTTGCTCGCGATTTGAGTGTTGGGAAGCAGCGCCAGGAATGTCGGACAACTTCACGCACGCGTAGA